>LGRX02001876.1:0-46246 GCA_001247695.2 Cymbomonas tetramitiformis | reverse complement strand
CCGTGGGGTGTACAGTAGGTCCGAAGGGGCTGTGGGGTGCACAATAGGTCCGAAGTGTCCGTGGGGTCCACGGGATTAGACCCGGAGCGCAGAGGTTTGGTGGATGATCCTCCCCACAACGGCGCGCATGCGTAGGCGCCCGCGAGCGAAGGCGGCGGCTTTCGCCAGCGTTCCGTCAGAGTATACCAATCTAAGCGCAGCTTCTAGCAACATTCCATGGGCGTCTGTGGGCGTGGAATACTCACTCTGCCGCCTGCGCAGCCGCAGCATCTCCCCCTCTTGCTTCTTCCGCCTGCTGACCCCTCTCCAAGGTCCTCACCGCTCCATCATCTTCATCACTCGCCCAGTGGCCTCCTCGCAGGGCGCTCTCCAGGGTCGCACGCAGCTATCTCTCTGGAGACTGCCGCGCGCAACATCCACGTGGCGGCAACGAGATCGCGAGCCTACGTGTCATCATAGGAGCAAGCAGAGGGCGCTCTTGGCGGCGCAGACTCGGTGAGTGCCACCTCAGTGAGCAGAGTAAGCTTCCTGGCGGAGCTGAAGAGGTTCGTCACACTGATCATGACGTCCAGTTGTTGGCGCGTCGTCCCGAATTGCACGTTACCTGCGGCACCTAACACAATCCCGGAGGGAATACACATGTCTTCAGGGATTAGGATTGTGGGGGGAGGCGGATCCTGCCCAAACTGCCTGGCATGCTGTGCTGAGTTGCCGCTCGCATCGCATTGAGCCCGGAGGAACTTGCGCTTCTCTGGGCGAGCCATCGGAGGCGTGTGCGGGGGCAGGCGGAGGGCTGGGCGAGTGCGGCACCTGATGGGGTGCACGGGCTCCTGCACGGGCTCCTCCACCCCCCTCCCCATTCCCTAACGGCCTCTCAACACACTCCATCACCAAAACTCTGAACCCATCGGACACTCAGAGACCATTGGCCTCGTCATGGAGAGTGCCATCACGCCCTCCGCTTGACATTTCGTGCACTGTTCCAGCGATGAGAGGCTTTCCTCACCGTCAGATGGGGCACTTCCAGTATTGGTCCAGCGATGAGAGGCTTTCCTCACCGTCAGATGGGGCACTTCCTGTATTGGTCCAGCAATGAGAGGCTTTCACCACTGTCAGATGGAGCATTCCCTGCCCTCCTCCGGTGGTGAGGGGCTTTCCTCACCATTGAAGGGCCTAAGTGCACGGCGGTCACACCGGGAGTGTCGACCCTCGCTCCTGTATTGGGGGGAGCGCACATGGCGGCGACGGACAGCGCAAGGAGCGGCGAGGCCGCGGGCGCCCAATTGAGGGGGTGGCGGAAGAGCAACTTCAGGCCGCTGTTCGCTCGGCCCGATGGCGCGCTGCTTGCCTCCTGCACACCAGTGCTCGCACTCTCACCCGCCCTTCCGACTCATCGAGCCCCACCAGTAGCGGGAACACCTCGCGCTTCCCAAGGGCTGACCTGCCCCTCCTGCCTCCTCACTCAGAAGCAGTCAGCCCTTAGCCGTGCACGCACGCATCTGCATGCACCCTCGACCCCACAGCTCGCCTCCCTGCCCGGCAGTGCCCATGCACTTCACGACGGCCTCGCTGTGTGCGGATGCGTTCTCGGGGCGCTCAGTCCTCCTTGGGCCGGCCGTTGTCGGCCGAGGTGCAGCACAAGCAAGGTAGTCCTAGCGGGGATGGGGTGCACCGGCGGATCGGGGCGCTGGTATGGAGGCAGCTGGAGCACGCAGGAGAGCACGGCGGAGCACTCCAGCGGCGCCTCCTGGTCGGCCAGGAGGCGGGAGCGCGCTGCACCCGCCGGGGTGCCCTGCGAGTTGCTCAGCACACCCCGCCAACCAGAGGCCTGAGTGTTAAACTGAGAGCAGTCTGCGGCATTGCTGACATTAGACCGCCTCAGGGATGGAGGGGCGGTTGTCGTGTATGGAAGTGACCCAACTTCAGTTGGCCACCTCAACATGGTGGGTTCAATAGCGCGGCGTCACATGCCACAAGGGGTCGCTCGAAGGCGGCGCACCGGCACTAGCTGCACGCGCATGACGCAGGAGTGGCGCTCTCCTGTGGGCTCCGTGCAAACCCTCCGTGAGTCCACGGAACTCCAGCCATATCTAGCATGCCTATATATATATGCATATATATTATACGGCCACCCCTCCCATGCCAAGTCTCAGCGCGGGCACTGTCAGTCCCGGTGCTGACTCTTTTACTCTCACTCCCGGCTCTGCCAGTCTCACTGCCGGTTGTGCCAGTAGAACGAGGGGCAGGTCCGTCCTAGGAGCGCCTTGAGCTCCTTTCAAGATGAGGTCCTTCATCATGGATGGCCTTCCCCTTGATCCACGAGTTGTAGGCACTCCGGAGATTCTGCCACCAAGAGCTTGAGCAGGCTCTCACGGGCTCCACGTGGCGAGTGTTCCCGTTGCGCACGCCATCTTTGCGACCCATGCTGCAAGGAGGTTTGTCGCCGTTCCCGTCCGTACTGCGGTTACGCTCATGGCTGGTTACGCAAACACTCGCCACGTGGAGCCCGTGAGAGCCTGCTCAAGCTCTTGGTGGCAGACTCTCCGGAGTGCCTACAACTCGTGGATCAAGGGGAAGGCCATCCATGGGATGAAGGACCTCATCTTGAAAGGAGCTCAAGGCGCTCCTAGGACGGACCTGCCCCTCGTTCCACGACCTTCGTTGTTCCCTTGCTTATCAAGAGACGCATCACCACATGAACACCGTGAAGAGACGTCGCATCCGCTGCTTTCACCGCCTCCTTCTCCTCCGTGGGCACGAGGGCGAACGTTTGAAGGTGCGCTGCCGTGAACTCGCGCTGAGTAGACATCTCGAGACTCGCGGCGTTCCCACCGAGTGCCAAGCATGTTGCACCGGACTCAGGCGCTTGAGAATCATATTTGGACAGGAAGACTATCCTGCATATTAGTAACGCCAGTAACTATGGACTATCTGCGTTACCAATATATAGAAGAGAAAGAGACGGTTAAAGCAGCGGATGCAGCGTCTCTTCACGGTGTTCCTGCATTCATGGTGACTGGGCGTGAATTCAACTTTCCCTGTTGAAAACAACGTTGGTTGCATCGACTCCCAACTGCCCCTCTTAATAAACACATACGCTGCAGCAAATCCTTGCTGTCCATTTTCATGAAAATCACCATTGGCATAGCATCGCAACAATCAATACAGGACAACTCACCGGGCGTCAGCTCCACGTCGACCGGAGGCTGCGCGAGGTAGTCGACCGCCAAAGACGGGCCGGGGGCCTCTGCAGTGGTGCTAGTGCAATCCCTGCTGCAGGAAACTTGAACCACGCGTCATGCCATAGGTGAAATTGCCTCTCCATGCACGCGTCATGCCACAGGCGCAATTACCTCTCCACGCGCGCGTGACGCCGCAGGCGCAATTACCTCTCCATGCGCGCGTCATGCCGCAGGCGCAACTGCCTCGCCATGCACGCGTCACGCCGCAGGCGCAACTGCCTCTCCATGCGCGCGTCACGCCGCAGGCACAACTGCCTCTCCATGCGTGCGTCACGCCGCAGGCGCAACTGCCTCTCCATGCACGCGTCACGCCGCATGCGCAACTGCCTCTCCATGCACGCGTCACGCCGCATGCGCAACTGCCTCTCCATGCGCGCGTCACGCCGCAGGGCGCAATTACCTCTCCATGCACGCGTCACGCCGCAGGCGCAATTGCCTCTCCATGCACGCGTCACGCCGCAGGCGCAACTGCCTCTCCATGCGCGCGTCACGCCGCAGGCGCAACAGCCTCTCCATGCGCGCGTCACGCCGCAGACGCAACTGCCTCTCCATGCGCGCGTCACGCCGCAGACGCAACTGCCTCTCCATGCGCACGTCACGCCGCAAGCGCAACTGCCTCCCAATGTGCGCGTCACGCCGCAGGCGCAACTGCCTCTCCATGCACGCGTCACGCCGCATGCGCAACTGCCTCTCCATGCGCGCGTCACGCCGCAGGCGCAACTGCCTCTCCATGCACGCGTCACGCCGCAGGCGCAACTGCCTCTCCATGCGCGCGTCACGCCGTAGGAGCACCTGCCTCTCCATGCACGCGTCACGCCGCAGGCGCACCTGCCTCTCCATGCACGCATCACGCCGCAGGCGCAACTGCCTCTCCATGCGCGCGTCACGCCGCAGGCGCAAATGAATCTCCATGCGCGCGTCACGCCGCAGGCGCAACTGCCTCCCCATGCACGCGTCACGCTGCAGGCGCAAGTTTAAGCCACGTCTGAGTAAAGTGCGAGGCAGTTTGCAGTGTTTCGGTGCTGAGAACAATTAATAGCGTAGAGAAAAGCGACAGAAAAAATCGGGGAAAAATCGAGAAAAAATAAGAATCTGAGCAGCGACAACAGCCAAGCGTGACAAATTTGACCCCGCGACAAGCATCGGACACTGACGGTTTCAGATGACAGAGTGCCGAGAAATATGACAGTATGACCGGGGAGCAAATTCAGATTGTGAGACTAGAGATTAGTTGAAGCCGTTTTAGCAACAAGGAACCTTCGAGAATTCACATTGTGTGGCACTCTAAATGCCTAGAACCCTTGTTGGCAAAGCTGGTAATTTTTATAAGATCTTTAGTGCACAAAAATCTTGACTTTGCCAAGATGCCGTTAACGCCTAGTGAATATTCTCTCCTGACCGACCAGGGCAAGTTAGATGTTGGCCGCGCCTGCGAGTACATTACGACTGCGACCCTTGGTAACAAGGAACCCAAGCTCGCAGGATTTGTGACAGCCGTCACTGCAGCGATTCAGTCTCTCGACGCATTTAGAGCTGCAGAGTTACGCCCTGAGCCTGTTGAGGTGGAACTGGTGGACCGGTGGCGTACGGTGAGTGTCATTCTGCACGACCCCAGTTTAGCCACTGCGCTGGAATGGAATATGCCGGAAGTGCGAGGTCTGGTTGAGCAAACTCTGACGGCTTATTTTGCTGAACGTCGTGGAGAGCTACGCGGAGCAGCGGCGCGGGGTGCATGTCCTTGCCTTGAGGGTTACGACCTCTGTGGCGAGACTGAGTGTACGGTCGCCAGCTTAAAAAAAACTAACTCAACCACCTTCGGTACATGTGGGCAACAGCACGCACGTTTCAAGCCGTCTACACATTTGACGCAGGGAGCTGTGGCTTGCGGACGCCGCAACGTGTGCGGTGTCTCGCAGTTGATTGAACCACCGGCGGGTGAGTGCGATTCTTCAACCCGCTCTTATGTTCACTGTCGCTGCTGCCGCTTCGTTCTCCATCGCGCTTGTGCTGCGCGGCTTTACGTGGACAGCAACTACGCGTTCATGCCTGGGGACAAGGCGCACATTCTATGCAGCCGTTGCCTTCTTCTCTCGCCTCAGCTGATTCGAGCCATCTTAGAGGGTATGGAGACTGCGCGGGGTGGGAGTATTGACCACCTGGTAATACTGCCTAACCACTCACGGGGGGCAGAAGACATCTACTACGGTCGCGTACTAAAGCTGACGCTGGAAGGACCGCCGCTGGCGTACCCTGGTGAATACGATGAGCTAGTGACGGAGGACGAGCCTCTGCACGCCGCTGGCTCAGGGACCCCTAGCCACACCTTGAGTCAGCTCCACCCCGTTCAGCAGCAGCTGCAGACGCTGCGCGATGGGCTCCTTAACTCTATTCAGCGTTCTGCCGCGATTGGTAATATCACGCCCGCCACCAGTGACACTGACTCACAGGTCGGCGATGTTCAGCAAGCTAGCCCTTTTCGCCTCGTACCCTAGGCTCTTGCTGACCTGCGATTGCAACGCCCTGCTGACCCGTGGCGCCCGTCGAAGAGAAGTACGTGCCTCCAGCTCGGCGTGCAGCACTGGAGCTCAACAAGCCGGCGCGCAAGGCTAACGCACCCGTTGGAACAGGCGGTGGGGCTTCTAAGTATTCTGCCCCGTTTGATGATCAGGTGGTGAACCCGCAGTCGGCCGCATTCCAAGAGTTCTTGGCCAACGAGGCAACCCGCCTGCAGCATGAAGGTCCAGCATTCCGAGGTACTCCCACTTATGATGACCCGGTGAGCTTGCAGTCGCCCGACACCGGTCTGGAGGCGTACGTGACGGGTGAGATTGACGGACTCACCGTCGCAGACCCAGCCAGTCCGTCACACTTGGGATGTGAACGTTTTGTGAACTATAGTGGCAACAGCGTCACGAAGCACAGCAAAACGCAGATGCAACGCATGATGTTCGTGCAGACCCTGGGCGAGAGCTCTGAGTTCCAGCACACACCGTTGCAGCGCAGAGTCAACGATCTTATTCAGGATGGCTCGTCTATACGAGTCAAGGACAACGTTCAGTTTCCCTCCTTTGAGCGATTTATGGTCTGGTGCCCGAAGAACATCGAGGAGTGGGAACTTATCCGAGGTAGCGGTGTGGGTGCCTATGACCCCGGCGCACGGGAGTTTGGGTGGCAATATCGCTCCGCCACTCTCGTCATCACGAGGTTTGAGTTCATGCGTGAGTTGTGTGAGTATGTACGGGGAGAGTGGCCGACGATGAGGTTCGAAGCTACTTACCTCCTCCTCACATCACAGTACATCACCAACCGCTGGACCAAGTACCCGTACAAAGAGTCGCGGAAGGAAGATCGCACGTTCCTGCGTTTGGGTACCGCACAAGGCACCTTGTCCGCACGTCGTGACGAGCTTCGACAGTACGTGATGGAGGCATTCCCACACCTGGAATATGACAGGTTGCTGGTACGCCTGAACCAGGGGAGCCTCCTGAGTTCTGCGACTCCGTTACACCAGTCCACCCGGTATGGCCAAGTGCCGGGGCCGCCTCAGTTGCCAACGACACCTGCTTCAGCTGGTGAGGGATCCGGTGGGAGCTCGACTTCTGTGACTCCTAATCGCCGTGGTCCATGTCCGCTGTGTGGCGGTCCCCATTCCTACCGCACTGACGCCTACGACCATCCGTCGGAGGCACCGATCACCAAGCCTTGTAACCGTGTCCGCACCGTCAACGGGGTGCGGAAGAAGTGTGTAAAGCTGCATGCTTTCTCCGGGCCGCTCGCTATACCGTGCGAGCCGACGGAGATAGTTGCCTGAAGTTCCGACAAGCTTCATGGCTCAGGTACAGAAACCAGTTCCTCTCCAGTGTTGAAAGTTCCTCGCAAAGAACCTCACACCAACATTGATGTGCACCCGGTCAGCACCTTCTGCTCTATACAGAAGGACGTCATGCCAACGGTACATTCATTACAGACTGGTCTTCCTCATTCCCCTCCTGTTGAGGTGGAACCTGAGCCCGAAGTAGTGTCTACACACTGCAACACCCTTTACAGCCTCATCCTTGGTGAGCTTCGGTACTGGTACCCTGACGGTTGCCCTGTACCCCGTGATTACACTGACTTCGACCCGTATACAGACTCTGCTCAAGTGTTTAAGCAGCAGATTCTGGACTTGGGTGAGGGACTTTATGGTCCTGGAGTATTATCAGCTGAAGTCCAACATTTCCGAGACAGGATTTTGTGGCGACGGCTCAGTGTTTCTGGTGAGCGACACACTTTTATGGTGGTCCACACCACCGATGGTATGCACCGCATGTTGGTGCTTAAGGTCCCTCCCCGTAAGTTCAACGGGCCTCAGCAGCGGTATAAACATGCTCGCAGGCAGATGACTTATCACGACACTGGTGACGGTCTATATGCCCCGGGTGTGAGGTACACCGACGAGCTCTATCGTCACTTTTTGCTTGCTGAAGCAGACTTGGAGAGAGCCTGCAAGGAGGGTCACCGGATGGAGTTTGTTAGCAAGCCCATTCGCTACAAGCGTGACAACCACCCAAGCTGTTATGAGCACGCCGACCGTTCGGAGGCGGACTGCCTGAGGGCAGCTCAGGCCGGTGTCCTTGAGGGCCCCTTGTGGTATGAAACTTGGTCGATCACGCCGTTGGGGTCACTCTACAACCCTGAGAAGGACAAGTTCCGGAACATTTGGAACGCCCGTGCTTCCGGTGTGAACGAAGCTATGGTTCCTGCCAGCGCTGAGTACGATTACATCGAGGATGTCCTTCGGCTTCAGAGGCCAAGGTGTCTGATGGATGGGTTTGACTTGAGCGATGCTTTTTGGAATAACGCACGCTACCAGCCTCACTGTGACTACATGGGAGTGCAGCTCCCGGTGTCGAAGGCCTTTTACCGTGCTCGTTATGACATGTTCGGCTTTACCGACGCCCTGAAACATCAGGCTGACATTGCTCAGGTGTTCAAGCGTATGCTGAACAACACCGTGTATGCCGATGGTCGCTCAGAGTGCACTGGTGTGTTCGTGGATGATGGTCACACCGTGCACGACGAGGCTTTGGGGGTCGAGGAGGCGACATCCCGAGTGAAAGCTGCACATGCTCAGCTCGCTAAGGCTGGTGTGAAGGTCTCGGAGAAGAAGACTCAGTGGCCGTCACAAGTCAAGGACTATGTGGGCCGTGAGATTCACTCAGTACCACAGCATGTGGGTGCCGCGAGGCCGAGGGTGGAGAAGTATGTGGCGGCAGCCAACAAGCTCCTCACTGATTACCCCATGGGAACTCCGGTGCCGCGCCAGGAGCTGGCGGCAGTTGTGGGCAAGTTCCAGTTCCTGGCCCCGCTGGTTAAGGGTGGCCATAATATGCTGGCGCCGATTTACCGGGCGCGAGATGACTTCACTGACCCCGGAGCGCGTGATTGGAGCGCCAGGGCTCAGTGGGGCACCGATGTGAGCGTTACATAGGGGCGGGAAGCCCGAGCGGAGGTCAGTCGCTTCTGCGACAGACTGCTGGCTGACCCCGTTCGGAGGTACTACATCGAGAAGGATGCGCCACAGTGCACGGGCTGGTGGACTGGCCAACACAATGGTGACAGGCCTTATCTCACGAGGCATTGGTGCACGCCAGAGGGTGTGCCAGCTCCTACTATGGATGCTTTGGGCTGGCAAGGTGGCATTGCTCACCGGGACAGGCGGCACATTGTGGATTTCCCGTCACATGAGCGAGCCCCTCACAAGAGCTCAAATTTTCGGGAGGCCAACACATTTGCTTCGACGGTGGAGCTCCTGGGGCCAGAGTTTGCGGGCGGTCGCGTGTTGGGGCGCTCCGACAACTCGACCACTGTGAGTCTTGTGAACCGGCAGGGCACTATGGCCAGTGAGCTGTGGCCGGTGTGTGAGCGCTTGTTCCGGGCGGCTCGTTTGTATGATCTGGACGTGGCTGCGGAGCACATTCCGGGCGAGGAGAACGACCTTTCACATGGCTTGTCGCGCTATGTCAGGCACAAGGATTATTCTGATTGGCAGTACAGGCGGGATGAGTTTGAGTCCTTGAGGCAGCACACCGTGTACCCCTTCACCTTGGACGGGGGGGCGGACCCAGTGGGGACCAGCTCGCACCTGCCGCGGTTTTGCTCCGTGGTTGACAGCTTCCTACGGAGGGATCTGAGGGGGGAGCACGTGTATGCGAACCCAGATTTCTCAGTGATTGGGGAGTATCTTAAGCATTTCCTGGAGCATTACCGCAGCTCGCAAGGGGACACCTCGGGGGTCTTTGTCCTGCCTGTATGGGACACCTATGATTGGTGGCCCCTGGTGCGGGGGGGCAGAGTACTGAAGTATTACTTGCGGGGCTCACACCTGCTTACCTCGCCACAGTGGAGGCACTTGCAGCAGCTGGATGGCACTTATGCCTTTGGCAGTGAGCGGGCATTTCGGGGGCCTACTCACTGGGCGGTGGCGGGGTGTATTTCCCGCCCACCGTGCTCTGCGGACGAGGTGTTACTGGAGCTCAGGCGATCGGTGAAGCTGGTGGCCGAGGTGCTGGGCGCCGCTTGCCCGTCTTGTCGGGGGACGCCCAACGGGATCGTCGCCTGCTGTCTGGCCTGCAGCCGGATGTTGTGCCAGCGCTGTTGCGGAGTTAGAGTGGGGCTCTCCCACTTTGTCCGCTGTGGTCGCTGTATGGCGAGGGCGGCAGGATAGCGGCAGAGGGCGTCGTCCCTCACGCGCCTGGTCACGGAGCTTTTGGGGATGAGGACCCGAGCATCAACGGACCAGGTGCTGCAGCGGGGGGTGCGTGACATGGAGAGCTACATGCGGGAGTATCTGCGGCACGGGATGCCCGCGGGACCCCTTGATGTCATGGGTTATGCGGCCTTTGCCGTCGAGCTGCGGCCGTTTCGGCTGGATTCCTCCACTGTCAGGTCTTACTTGGGGGGGGTCTCGGCATGGCACATCGAGGTGAGCGGCCTGCTCAAGGAGGTGGGTGTTGCGGGGCCGGATGGGCACCCGTTTCACTTGCAGAATCCGTGCAAGCACCGGCTAGTTCGGGACCTCCTGAAGGTCTTGGACAAGTACTACAAAAAGGTGTCCCAGGCGAAGAGCGGCTGGACAAAGCAGCAGTGGGTGCTCATCTACCGTGAGGGCTTCGATTTGAGGCGCCGATCGGGGAGGCACCAGCAGTTGGTGTTTGTCTTCTGCACGATGGGCTGCTTGCGCCGTGGGGCTACCATGTTCTTGCGGGTGTTCTACGTGGTGATGTACCGCTGCGGGCGGGCCTCGATTCAGTTTCGGGCCCCGGATGATCCGTATGTGCCGCACGTGGTGGTTGTCCACAACGACGAGGAGTTGTCGCCGTATGTGCGGGGGCAGCTCAGGTTCGACAAGAACGCCGATGCGCGGAAGCCACGGCGGTTCTACTTGCCAGAGGAGGTCCCCGCGCTGGGGGTTCGGCCGGTGGAGCTCTTGGAGAACTACATTTTGCGGGAGCGGGTCCCTTCTTGGGGGCCGCTCTTCACGGCGCCGAAGGGCGCCACTGGTTGGTATGGGACCCCGTATAAGGGGCACCGGAGGGCCTTCAAGAAGGCTTACCTGCGGGCTTTCCCTGCGGCTGAGGATGCTTCTTAGTACGGCAGCGGCAGTGCCCGTAAGTCATTGGGCCAGTGGTTGTGGACACAGGGGTGGTGCCATCGGGTCATCTCAGACATTGGTGGTTGGTACACACCGGCGGTGGCCATGGACCTGTACTTCACCACGCATCGTGCCACCATCTTGCAAGCATTGTCGGCATTGGGGTCCTTTGGGCCGGGGATGACGGCTGCGCACCGCCGGTGATGCAGATGGGTGTGTGCGCCAGTCTCCGGTGCCGGGGCTTAACTGCTATCGGGTGGTGGTGACCAAGGGCGAGCCGAGCACGGAGTTTATGATCGCTTATGGCGCCTGGGCAGAGGTGTGCCAGCTGCTGGTGCAGGCGCGGCCTTTTGTTCGGGCAGCATTCAACACCGGCTTGAAGGCGGTCAAGTTATCTAATTGGGAGATGGACACTTATCTTTTCCGGTGGTGGAGCCACACGGAGGGCTTCTGAGCCTTGTTGCAACTGCTTTTTACAATGGAGATTATGGTGGGACTCCAGGCCTCTTGCCTACAGCAAGTGCCAGCAGCTTGGGTTTCGGTTCCTCCAAAACATCTGTGTACAAAAGCATGTGTACTGCACAGGCATCTTGAAGTGAAGCTCATTCATTGCTGCTCCGAAAGTTTAAGCCACGTCTGAGTAAAGTGCGAGGCAGTTTGCAGTGTTTCGGTGTTGAGAACAATTAATAGCGTAGAGAAAAGCGACAGAAAAAATCGGGAAAAAATCGAGAAAAAATAAGAATCTGAGCAGCGACAGTAGCCGAGCGTGACAGATTCGACCCCGCGACAAGCATCGGACACTGACGGTTTCAGATGACAGAGTGCCGAGAAATATGACAGTATGACCGGGGAGCAAATTCAGATAGTGAGACTAGAGATTAGTTGAAGCCGTTTTAGCAACAAGGAACCTTCGAGAATTCACATTGTGTGGCACTCTAAATGCCTAGAACCCTTGTTGGCAAAGCTGGTAATTTCTATAAGATCTTTAGTGCACCCGACCCAGCCCCCCCAGTGGGATTGCAGGCCTCTTGCCTATAGCAAGTGCCAGCAGCTTGGGTTTCGGTTCCTCCAAAACATCTGTGTACAAAAGCATGTGTACTGCACAGGCATCTTGAAGTGAAGCTCATTCATTGCTGCTCCGAAACTGCCTCGCCATGCGCGCGTCACGCCGCAGGCGCAACTGCCTCTCCATGCGCGCGTCGCGTCACTAGCGCGACTGCCTCTCCATGCGCGCGTCACGCCGCAGCCGCAACTGCCTCTCCATGCACGCGTCACGCCGCAGCCGCAACTGCCTCTCCATGCGCGCGTCACGTCACTGGCGCAACTACCTCTCCATGCGTGCGTCACACCGTAGGCGCAACTGCCTCTCCATGCGCGCATCACGCCGCAGATGCAACTGCCTCTCCATGCGCGTGTCACGCCGCAGGCGCAACTGCCTCTACATGACGCGTCACACCGTAGGCGCAACTGCCTCTCCATGCGCGTGTCACGCCGCAGGCGCAACTGCCTCTCCATGGACGCGTCACACCGCAGGCGCAACGGCCTCTCCATGCGCGCGTCACGCCGCAGGCGCAACTGCCTCTCCATGCGCGCGTCACGCCACAGGCGCAACTGCCTCCCCATGCACGCGTCATCCCGCAGGCGCAAATGCCTCTCCATGCGCGCGTCACGCCGCAGCCGCAACTCCTCTCCATGCGCGCGTCACGTCACTGGCGCAAATGGATCTACATGCGCGCGTCACGCCGCAGGCGCAACTGCCTCTCTATGCGAGCATCACTAGACAATTATTATGTTCAAATTGGAGTGCAACAGAATTTTTGTGGTTTCAGACTTTCAGAATCCGTGACTCTTGCTGCAGTAGAGCCGAATGACACATGTAGCTCCGTGACACAAACAGGATGTACAAGTAGCCACGAAGCGACACGCCTGTTCAGCTCTGTTCCTTTTGCTCTTGCAAACAGGAACTTCACGGGTACCTACGGTACTCTGTGAGGCACACTGCAAATCCGATTTTGTAAGATTTTCTTCACCTGTTTCACCTGTAAACAGTAGAGTAGGTAGTGACAAGACCACTAGGTTGTACGACGGCAATCGAACGACGACGGGAGATCTAACAGCGAAGTCGCGGGGACGGCGTTTACGACTGCAAACGACGGCTTCACATCGGCTACGGTAGTACGATTGACTCCACTGTGACTCCTTTGAGGGAGAAGAATGGCTGGAAGTGCGAAGGGCAAGTCTCCAGAGGATTTCCCTCCCCTCCCGGGGAAGCCAGACATCGGGCAGGCTTCCCCTTCCCCGGCAGCACAGTCCACTCAGGACGTGCTGATGCAACAAATTCTAATCATGCAAAAGCAGCAAGGGGAGCTGCTTGAAATGCAGAGGCAGCAGGCAGAGGAGCATCGCCTGCTGCGAGATGATCTTCAACGACAAGCACAAATCAACGTGGAGTTGGAGGCAAAGGTGGCAGCGAAGCCTGGGACTTCTGACCCGGACACCGTAGCCAAGACCGCCGAGCAACTTCTGGAGAGAAGGAGGAAGCTGGCGTACGTGCCAGCAGCCTCAATCAACCCGTTCCCGCCGCGGCCGGCTACGCTGACATCGAGAATGTCTCAGTTGTACGACCTGCACGGCAACAAGACGTACGACGCTCTCTCCAAGAAGTCCAACTCCTCAATGAAGTACGAGTGCCTGGTTTTGGCTCCGGCGCTGTCTTATTTGCACGACGTGGTGTGCGAATGCAACGACACGTTGGACGTGAACGAGGACTGCGATTTGTCGAACAGCGAGTGGCAAAAACGTTTCCACGCAGTTACCAACTCTGTGCACGGCGTGTACGCGATGCTGTGCAACAGGTGGACGATGCTGGAACTGCGCGGGCAGCGGGAGTAGGAGCCTGGATCTTCACAGCGGGGAGGATCGGACGCTCTACGTGCTAAACTGCAGTTTGTGGAGGACAGAGTCTACTAGGCAACAGACGGCGTGGTGGCGGACGAGGTGTTGCAGCAGTGGCTGAACGACTTCGACAAGAACCGCGGCAAGGCAATGCTGAGCCTTACGTCGAAAAATGCAGCGAACGCGGAAACGCGGGTTGTGAAAGATCCACGGGACCGGGACCGCTGGAAGGAGCATAAGAAGAACGAGGAGAAGGACGGTAAGAAGCCTACCGACAAAGGCGGCAAGGGCCGGGGCGGAAAGCCCGCGGCCGATGTGTGATGTGCGTGCCGCCACCCCGTCCAGCGCAACAGCCCTCTCCGGGCGCTGGTCGGGGAAAATTCACCGTGCAACAGCGGGTGAGACAGCGGAGGGGAGCATGGCGCGCGGCGGGCGCCATTCCGAAGTGATGCAGTGGATTACTCACGGGGTGAAGTTGAGGTGGAAGCGCGGACCTCCGCCTCCTTTCGACCACGGTGCGTCACCGAGGGATGCTACGCGACAGAAGCAGGTGTGGCTGGACGCGGAGAAGGAAAGGCTGCTACAGAACGGTGCCTGGACGAGAGCGACGAGAAGATCTCATGTTTCTCGCGCTTTTTTAGTGCCGAAACCGGGTACGAACAAGTGGAGACTGGTGGTGGACTTCCGATGGCTGAACCAATGGTGTGTGAAGAATCGCGTGAAGATGGAGACGCTGAAGAAACTACGGAGACTGGCGAAGCCGGGCGACTGGTGCTTCAGCTTCGACCTCCAGGACGGTTTTCATGCGCTGGGGATCCACCCGGACTTTCAACGCTTCATGCAGTTCGACCTGCAAGGGGACCTGCTTCAATGTTCAGCGGTGCCGTTCGGGTGGAACGACGCTCCGAGGGTGTTCTGCAAGTTCGTACGCGTGATGGTGGAAGCTCTACGTTCTCCACAGGCAGCGGAAGATCGCAGAGAAATCAGGAAGCTGCGGGACGGTTCCGCAGTACGACAACGATGGTCAGTCCGTCGCAAAGCAGGCGGTGCCGGCGAGAACGCGAACCGTCACAGCGGAATGCGAGTGCTACCGTACATGGACGATTTTCTGGTGCTGGTTGACTCTCGGCGAGAAGGCTTTCCGCGTCGAGAAAAAGTTCAACTGGTTCTTCATCGACTAGGCCTACAGCGGAACGAGAAGAAGGGCCAATGGGAGCCTACAGAGGTGGTGGAGCACCTCGGTTTGGAGGTGGACCTGAAGCCGGGACAATTCCGTGTAACAAAACGACGGGTGCACAAAATCCACACCAGGGCGAAGGAGATCCTGTGCGACGTAGCGAGAAATCGGAGGTGGATTCCTGCCAGGAGACTGGCGTCCTTCACGGGACTCTGCCAATCCGTGTACTTAGTAGTGCCAGCGGCGCGGCTCTACCTACGGGAGCTCTACTTCGTGCTGGCAGAGAAACGTAGCAGGGGAGCGAAGGTAAAGATCTCGCGTGCAGCTCGGGGGGACTTAGAATGGTGGTCCAGGCTGCCTGTGATGAGCAGGTGGAACGGGCGCAAGATCTAGAGATCCCCGACGAGAGCGAAGGTGCACACGGACTCTTCGATGATGGCCTGGGGAGGAGTGTTGAACCTGAAGTTCCCCGCGAGAGGTTTCTGGTCAGACGAGATGCGCAACTGGCACATCACACACTTGGAGCTGGAGGCCGTGTACAAGACCGTGCAGGCGTTCCTGAAGGAGCTGGAGGGCAAGGTCGTACGACTCTACTGCGACAACCAGGCGGTGGTGGCGATGCTCTCACACTTCACCTCCACGAACCCGGACCTGATGAGAAGAATGCGGAGGCTTTGGCTGCTACTGGATCTGCACGACATCGAGTTGCAGGCTCGTTACATCCGCAGTGAGGCCAACGTGTGGGCCGACAACCTTTCTCGCTGCGAGGATTTGGACGACTGGAGACTCAATCGAGATTGGTTCGTGTGGGCCAACAAGCAATGGGGGGCCTACACAGTCGACCGGTTCGCTTCCGAGATCTCCGCGCAGCTTTCTCGGTACTACGCTGCGTGGAAAGACCCGAAGTGCGAAGGAGTGGACTCTCTGACGTACGACTGGCGGGGGGAGAACAATTGGGTGAAACCCCCGTGGGCGCTGCTGGACGAGGTGGCGCACAAGCTGCGCGAGGAGGGGGCTGCTGCTACGGTGGTGGCTCCGTACTGGCCGGGACAGTCCTGGTTCAGGGAGTTGGAGGCCCTGGCCACCGAGGTGGTGATCATGCCACGACGCAGGGACTTATTCACTCCGAGCAAGCTGGGAGGGTCCGAGCTGCTCAGGCCCTCAAAATGGGACGTTGTGATGTTCTTCATCGAGGCGCGCCCGTGAGTTGCTACATTGTTGAAGTACGAAGGAGCTCTGCTTCGTGTACGACAGCAGCTGAGGTGACCGTGGGCTCCAAAATTGAGGTGTTCTGGAAGGACGATGACTGCTTCTACCCGGGTGTGGTGAAGGAGTTCAACGAGGACGGGAAGGCGCACGTGTTGTACGACGACGGCGACGAGGAGACGCTGGACCTGTCCAAGGAGAACTACAAAATCATTAACAGCTCGGGCGTGTCGGAGCTGACAGACGAGGCAGCGGACGCGGACGGCAAGAACATCGACTGCGGAGGCGACGACGAAGAGAACAAGCGCGGTGGTGCTGTAAAAGATTTCCTCACGCTCTCACGCTGTGAGCGGTGGAGGAGTGAGTTGGGACAGTCCCGGCTCACAAAACTGGCAGTGACAATGCAGAGAAGAGCACTGCTGGACACGACGATGGGCAACTACGGACCGAAGGCGCGGCGCTTCATTTTGTTTTGTGAGCAGCACCAACGTGCCAGCATCGGAGGCGACCGTGTTGATGTACATCGCCTCTCTGTTGAAGGACGGGGGCATCAAGTCAGCTTCCTTGCAGCCGTACCTGTCTGCCATCAACAACTACCACGAGGACCTGTGATTTCCTGGACCAGCGAAGGGTCGTGCTGTGACCCGAGCTGTGAAAGGGATGGCGACCATCCAGGCGGAGCTGGCGGTGCAGGAGGAGAACATCGAGACCCAGCGGACTTGGCTGCCAGCGGCACACGTACGACGTGTTCACGAAGCAGCGTTGAAGTTGACTCCGAGATCTCCTGAGGAGCTGCGGCTGCTACGAGCGTTCGCCTACGTGGTTGTTGCCTTTGTGACCTTCGGCAGACCGGACACGGGTACTTCGTTGTCACGACAGCACGTTCATCGTGGCGACAGCGAGTTCTCGGTGGTGCTGCTAAAAGAGAAAGGACGGCGGCATCACCTGGTGAAGAGACGCCTGTGCATTCCCTGGAAGGGGGTGGCCCTTTTGAAGGAGTTGATCGAGCACTAGGAGTTTCACCGTGGTGCAGTTCTGAGAAGAATCAACCTAACGCCTACTGGCTGCTACCCGAGGACCCGAAGAACTTCAAGGCTTCAGTGGCCAATGACTGGATTGGTCTGGCTCTCAGCGAGCTGGATTGCACACCCCCGAAAGGAGGTCATTGTTCTGCACACAGCACCCGGAAGGGTGCCACGACGTGTGCTCGTGTTGTGGGTGTTGCAATGGAGAAAGTGTGCTTCTTCGGAGGCTGGTCACAGTTCTCTTCGGCGGTGCAGCACTACATCGACCCGGCAGCTTTGAGGGACGCAGACATGAACTACTACTTCGAGTGGTTAACATGGTCACAGTGACAGAGATTAGATTTCTTTTGTGTGCCTCACAGTTTCATCTTTGGTTTCATGGCAAATGAGGATTCGAGCAAAAGAGAAATGTTCAAATTGGAGTGCAACATAATTTTTGTGGTTTCAGACTTTCAGAATCCGTGACTCCTGCTGCAGTAGAGCCGAATGACACATGTAGCTCCGTGACACAAACAGGATGTACAAGTAGCCACGAAGCGACACGCCTGTTCAGCTCTATTCCTTTTGCTCTTCCCACCGCTCCCGACCCAGAGGACTCTTTAACTTCGATACGGCACCCAAATAACCTCAAGCGGGTTTCTAGTAACTTAAACAAACTTATAGGCGACCCGATGAGGTCAGCTACTAACCCTAAGCGGTCTATGGTAAACTTATCGCGGCTTCCAAATAACTTGAAATGGAATGCATTTAACCTCAAAATACGGGTTGCTAACTTAACACAATATATGTATCAAATACCTATAAGGCACCTAAATAAATTTCCGTTTATGATAAACTTATCGCGGGCCTCAAATACCTCAGAACGGAAAGCAGTTAACCCTAAAAGGACTGATAAAAACTTGTTGCACTCTTTGGATAATCAAACTTTGAGTTCAATAAACTCGATGCGGCATACGGTTAACTCAAATGCGGTTAAATGGAAAGATTAACTGACAAAGACATAAGCGGCAGCATAATTATGACATATTACATAATGCGGCATATTTTGAGATATGAGAAAAATTATTTTAAAAAACGAGCGGAACTACAAGCGACTACTCATGGAACCTTTATTATGCTCTTCCACTTGATGACGGGACTGAGCGACATGAAGCTAAACCCTATACAATATTTCCCGGGACCCAGAGTTATCATAACCCTAGCCCACAAAAGAACAAAGGCCTGCAAAAGGATAAGTAAGAACGCCTTAAAGTACATGATCCAAAACCCCAAAATGGTATGGCATTGGGAGAGGACCCAGACCAAAAATACAGAGAAACCAAAAATGAATTCACCTTTAAGTATAACTCGATACAAAGTTTACCGCAAGAAGGCAAGCAAAAACAAACAACATAATGTGTCAAAACCCGAACACATTTTAAGCGGTGGAGCAAGCACCGAAGATAATACGGTGGATGGAAATAAAATGGACACGGAATCAATTCACTCAGAAAAGGGGTGGTTAAATGCAACCTATGTCGGTGATGCAATGAGAACTCGGGACCCTAGTACTATTGCCCCAATGGATCTCACAGACATGATGCTTAAGATGACAATGGTGGACCAAAATCTCACACAACTCATTATCAGTAGACTCATGAAATATGGCCACACACAAATAGGCATGTGTGACAATATACATTGGCGACTCTTTATGATCCGTCTAACATTATCTGGGAAAATTGAAGCTTACATATATGACCCCTTAGGAAACAAAGCGGAAAGAGAAATCATCGATATGATTGTGGTAGGACTCAGAATCTGGCTGGAAAATCTTAAAGTCACCACAGAGTATAAGGAATCTACGATTACCATTAGCAAGGATACATTCCAAACAGATACATACAACTGTGGCACATGGGTAGCAAAAACTGCATTCAGATGGGCTCAATGGAATAGAGGCCTTCATCAGACCTCATTTTTTGAGTATGTTCAAATTGGAGTGCAACAGAATTTTTGTGGTTTCAGACTTTCAGAATCCGTGACTCCTGCTGCAGTAGAGCCGAATGACACATGTAGCTCCGTGACACAAACAGGATGTACAAGTAGCCACGAAGCGACACGCCTGTTCAGCTCTGTTCCTTTTGCTCTTGCAAACAGGAACTTCACGGGTACCTACGGTACTCTGTGAGGCACACTGCAAATCCGATTTTGTAAATTTTCTTCACCTGTTTCACCGGTAAAACAGTAGAGTAGGTAGTGACTAGACCACTTGGTTGTACGACGGCGATCGAACGACGACAGGAGATCTGACAGTGAAGTCGCGGGGACGGCGTTACGACTTCAAACGACGGCTTCACAGCGACTACGACAGTACGATTGACTTCACTGTTACTCCTCTGAGGGAGAGAGAATGGCTGGATCTTCGAAGAGCAAGGCAGCAACGTCCACTCAGGACGAGGATTTCCCTCCCCTCCCGGCGAAGCCTGACATCGGGCAGACTTCCCCTTCCCCGGCAGCACCGTCCACTCAGGACGTGCTGTTACAACAAATTTTGACGATGCAAAAGCAGCAGAGTGAGCTGCTTGAGATGCAGAGGCAGCAGGCAGAAGATCATCGACTGCTGCGTGCCGATCATCAACGTCTAGCACAAATCAACGTTGAGCTGGAGGCGAAGGTGGCAGCGAAGCCTGGGACTTCTGACCCGGAATCCGCAGCCAAGACCGCCGAGCAACTTCTGGAGAGAAGGAAGAAGCTGGACTACGTGCCAGCAGCCTCCATCAACCCGTTCCCAACGCGTCCGGCGACACTGGCAACGAGGATGCCGCAGTTGTACGACCTACACGGCAACAAGACGTACGACTCGCTCTCCAAGAAGTCCAACTCTTCCATGAAGTACGAGTGCATGGTGCTGGCTCCAGCGCTGTCCTACTTGCACGACGTGGTGACCGCGTGCAACCAGACGTTGGACGAACATGAGGACTCAGGATTGTCACTGAGAGACTTACTGAAACACTGCCACGAGGTTACCAACTCTGTCCACGGCGTGTACGCTTTACTGTGTAACCGGTGGACGATGCTGGAACTGCGCGGGCAGCTGGAGCAGGAGCCGGGTTCTTCACAGCGGGGAGGACAAGAGGCTCTACGCGCGAAGCTGCAGTTCGTGGAGGACAGGGTCTACCAGGCAGCGGACGGCGTGGTGGCGGACGAGGTGTTGCAGCAATGGCTGAACGACTTCGACAAGAACCGCGGCAGAGCAGTGCTGAACATTGCGTCCAAGAACGCGGCCAACGCGGAAACGCGGGTTCCAAAAGATCCACGGGACCGTGAGCGCTGGAAGGAGCGTAAGAACAAGGAGAAGGACGGTACGAAGCAGCCTACCGACAAAGGCGGCGGCAAAGGCCGGGGCGGAAAGCCCGCGGCCGATGCGTGATGTGCGTGCCGCCACCCCCTCCAGCGCAACAGCCCTCTCCGGGCGCTGGACGGGGGAAACTCACCTTGCAGCAGCGGGTGAGACAGCGGAGGGGAGCATGGCGCGCGGCGGGCGCCAGTTCCGAGGTGATGCAATGGATTACTCACGGGGTGAAGTTGAGGTGGAAGCGCGGGCCTCCACCTCCGTTCGACCACGGGGTGTCACTGAGGGATGCGACGCGGCAGCAGCAGGTGTGGCTGGACGCGGAGAAGGAGAGGCTGCTAGAGAACGGTGCCTGGACGAGAGCGACGAGAAGATCTCACGTTTCGCGCGCTTTTTTGGTGCCGAAACCGGGTACGAACAAGTGGAGACTGGTGGTGGACTTCCGATGGCTGAACCAGTGGTGTGTAAAAAATCGTGTGAAGATGGAGACGCTGAAGAAACTAAGGAGACTGGCGAAACCGGGCGACTGGTGCTTCAGCTTCGACCTCCAGGACGGTTTTCACGCGCTGGGAATCCACCCGGACTTCCAGAAGTTCATGCAGTTCGACCTGCAAGGGGACCTGCTTCAATGTTCAGCGATGCCGTTCGGATGGAGCGACTCTCCGAGAGTTTTCTGCAAGTTCGTACGCGTGATGGTGGAGGCTTTGCGTTCGCCACAGGCGGCGGAGGATCGCAGAGAAATCAAGAGACTGCGGGACGGTTCCGCAGTACGACAGCGATGGTCAGTCCGTCGCAGGACCGGTGGTGCTGGCGGGGACACGAACCGTCACAGCGGAATGCGAGTGCTACCGTACATGGACGATTTTCTGGTGCTGGTCGACTCTCAGCGAGAAGGCTTTCTGCGTCGAGAAAAAGTTCAACTGGTGCTTCATCGACTTGGCCTACGGCGGAACGAGAAGAAGGGCCACTGGGAGCCTACGCAGGTGGTGGAGCACCTCGGGCTGGAGGTGGACCTGAAGCTGGGACAATTCCGTGTGACAGAACGACGGGTGCACAAAATCCACGCGAAGGCGAAGGAGATCCTGTGCGATGCAGCGAGAAATCGAAGGTGGATTCCTGCCAGGAGACTGGCGTCCTTCACGGGACTCTGCCAATCCGTGTACTTGGCAGTACCAGCGGCGCGGCTCTACCTACGGGAGCTCTACTTCGTGCTGGCGGAGAAACGCAGCTGGGGAGCGAAGGTAAAAATCTCACGTTCAGCTCGGGGGGACTTAGAATGGTGGTCCAGGCTGCCTGTGATGAGCAGGTGGAACGGACGCAAAATCTGGAGATCCCCGACGAGAGCGAAGGTGCACACGGACTCTTCGATGACGGCTTGGGGAGGAGTGCTGAACCTGAAGTTCCCCGCGCGAGGTTTCTGGCCAGACGAGATGCGCTGCTGGCACATTACGCACCTAGAACTGGAGGCCGTGTACAAGACCGTACAGGCGTTCTTGCAGGAGCTGGAGGGCAAGGTCGTACGACTCTACTGCGACAACCAGGCGGTGGTGGCGATGCTGTCACACTTCACCTCCAGAAACCCGGACCTGATGAGGAGAATGAGGAGACTCTGGCTGCTACTGGATCTGCACGACATCGAGTTGCAGGCTCGGTACATCCGCAGCGAGGCCAACGTGTGGGCCGACAACCTTTCGCGTTGCGAGGACTTGGACGACTGGAGGCTGAATCGAGACTGGTTCGTGTGGGCCAACAAGCAGTGGGGGCCCTACACAGTCGACCGGTTCGCTTCCGAGATCTCCGCGCAGCTTCCTCGGTACTACGCTGCGTGGAAAGACCCGAAGTGCGAAGGTGTGGACTCTCTGACGTACGACTGGCGGGGGGAGAACAATTGGGTGAACCCCCCGTGGGCGCTGCTGGACGAGGTGGCGCACAAGCTGCGGGAGGAGGGGGCCGCTGCTACGGTGGTGGCTCCGTACTGGCCGGGACAGTCCTGGTTCAGAGAGCTGGAGGCCCTGGCCACCGAGGTGGTGATCATGCCACGGCGCAGGGACCTGTTCACTCCGAGCAGGCTGGGAGGGTCCGAGCTGCTCGGGCCCTCAAAATGGGACGCTGTGATGTTCTTCATCGAGGCGCGCCCGTGAGTTACTACGCTGCTGAAGTACGAAGAAGCTCTGCTACGAGTACGACAGCAAGCAAGGTGACCGTGGGTACAAAAATCGAGGTGTTCTGGGAGGACGATGACTGCTTCTACCCGGGTGTGGTGAAGGAGTTCAACGAGGACGGAAAGGCGCACGTGCTGTACGACGACGGCGACGAGGAGACGCTAGACTTGTCCAAAGAGAACTTCAAAATCATCCACAGCACGGACGAGACTACAGACGCGGACGGCGAGAACACCGAGCGGAGCAGCGGAGGCAACTACGAAGAGTACAAGCGCGGTGGTGCTGTACAAAATTTCCTCACGCGCTCACTTTGTGAGCGGTGGAGGAGTGAGTTGGGACCTTCCCGGCTCACCGAACTGGCGGTGTCGATGCAGAGAAAGGCACTGCTGGACACGACGAAGGACAACTACGGACCGAAGGCACGGCGATTCATTTTATTTTGTGAGCGTGACCAACGGCCGTGGCTGCCAGCGTCGGAGGCGACTGTGTTGCTGTACATCGCCTCTCTGTTGGAGGACGGGAACATCCAGTCGGCATCATTACAGCCGTACCTGTCCGCCATCAACAACTACCACGAGGACCTTGGTCACCCTGGACCGGCGAAGGGGCGCTCTGTGACCCGAGCTGGGAAGGGGATGGCTACCATCCAGGCGGAGCTGGCCGAGCAGGAGGAGAACATCGAGACCCAGCGGACGTGGCTGCCAGCAGCACACGTACGAAGGGTGCACGAAGCAGCGCTGAAGTTCAATCCGAGATCGCCTGAGGAGCTGAAGCTACTGCGAGCCTTGACCTACGTGGTGGTGGCCTTCGTGACCTTCGGCAGACCGGACACGGGGACCTCGTTGTCACGGCAGCACGTTCATTGTGGCGACGAGGAGTTCTCAGTGGTGCTGCTGAAGGAGAAGGGTCGGCGACACCATCGAGTGAAGCGACGCCTTACGATCCCCTGGAAGGGGGTGGCTCTGTTGAAGGAGCTGATCGAGCACTGGGAGTTCTACCGTGACACAGCTTGGAGCATTTCTGCGAAGACTCAACCTGACAGCTACTGGCTGCTACCCGAGGACCCGAAGAACTTCAAGGCTTCCGTGGCTAATGACTGGATTGGTCTAGCTCTCAGCGAGTTGGACTGCAGACCTCCTGAAGGAGGTCACTTTTCTGCACACAGCACCCGGAAGGGTGCCACGACGTGTGCTCGAGCTGTTGGTGTTACAATGGAGAAAGTGTGCTTCCTGGGAGGCTGGTCACAGTTCTCTTCGGCAGTGCAACACTACATCGACCCGACAGCTCTGAGGGACACAGACATGGACTACTACTTTGCTTGGTTAACATGGTCACAGTGACAGAGATCAGATTTCTTGTGTGTGCCTCACAGTTTCATCTTTGGTTTCATGGCAAATGAGGATTCGAGCAAAAGAGAAATGTTCAAATTGGAGTGCAACAGAATTTTTGTGGTTTCAGACTTTCAGAATCCGTGACTCCTGCTGCAGTAGAGCCGAATGACACATGTAGCTCCGTGACACAAACAGGATGTACAAGTAGCCACGAAGCGACACGCCTGTTCAGCTCTGTTCCTTTTGCTCTTCCCACCGCTCCCGACCCAGAGGACTCTTTCCTTTTGGTGACGTGCACAGACAGTCTGGACATATCATCAAAAACATGAATTTAGAAAGCATGTAAAAAGCACAAAATGCATTTTAAACACTTTACAAAATCATTTTAATGAAATGTATTGCAGTGCCTGCCTTTGGCAAATGAGGATTCGAGCAAAAGAGAAACCTAAGATATGACCCGTGCAGCGGGGAGCAGGGTGACATAGCCATGCAAAAGGTAATACATAGATACCGATTAGAAATCAGGAAAGAAATAGGGCTGCTGGCCAAGAATACCCGCAGCACACTGGAGCTCAAAAACATGGAGCCCGCTGGAAATGACGCTACAATCAGCGGCCCAAACATGACTTCACCTTCCCACCATATTCTCTACGCCTAAACTCTCTACGTGCCACACCTAAAAAGCAGATAGAAACTCTGATAGAAACTTTTAGACTGGAATGGAAGACACACACCACTAATGAAACAATTGTTTCAGAAGCCATCGAATCACATAGGAAATATCATCACACCTCGAACACGGATAACACCAATATTCAAATTCATCTTCTTGTGACTAATGAAATATGGTCAACTGCAGTCCACATCATTCCAGAAAGAAAGATTATTTATTGTGATTTTGATATCCCTACCAATAAACACCAGAAAGACATTTTCACACTCCTCCCTCAAGACCTAAGTGTGCACCGCATAACCCTGAAACTGGGAGTACATCCGAACAACATGGGGGTTTTCAATTTTACACTAGCTCACAAAGCCTCTCACATCCAGCACAACACTAAATTCTTCTCGGCGGCACAATTAAACAGAGATCTACTATACGAACTTGAAAACCTTAATATTAGAATTCTACCACAAACGGGCAGAGAAGCTAGGATAACCAAACACGAAAACAACAAAGCCATTTCGATCATACGACAATCACTAAGAACTCACCTCCCGAAAATTGACGCACATCCAACAAAGCCAAATCCTGAAAACAAAGATCGTAAATCCACCTACACTGCGTATAATCACCTCATCTCAGGCAAAGGAAAGCTTCCCTGCGAACCCCACACATATGGATACCGCAGGAAACACTCTCATAAACAAAAGAGAATAATCCTTAAAACCAAATGCAAAAACAAAATCTTTGATTGTGAGAACATCTATGACGCAGATGGCAGATGCATACTACAAAAAGCAAAACGCAAAAGCGCCATGAAACAGTCAGAAGAATTAGACCGACTTACAAAGCTACGACTAGCACAACACTCTGACAATTTGATTATAATGGGTATGAATATGAGAGGCCTCCGACACCACAAACAAGATAAAGACAATTTGGTTAAATTAGAAACAATCTGCAATCTTTTAATTGACAGACGGGCTGATATAATGTGTATATCAGAAACCAAGGTGAATACTGAAAACCTTGCATTAATTAAAACCCTAATGACACAAAAAGGAATCCGATTTCGCACATCTCATGTAAATGAAAGAGCTTCCATTGGTTCCATGATCTTATGGAATCCGAAAAGTTTACCACTATCCACCTCGGTTACCACAATTGATGGAGATGCAAAGAGAGCAGTAATGACCAAATTTTCAGGAAATAACGGGTTTGAGCTCTACATAGCCAGCGGTTATATGAATGATGCCACACTTGTAGATGAACAAATGGAATTATATGACACACTCACTGACTGGGCAGGGAAGGCAGGAAATAATCCAAAAAAGGCCTACATAGAGATAGGTGACAAAAACGGTACTATTACCCCAAATCAGCGGGTGTCACGTGGAAATTACATGTCATATCAAGAGCATGTTGAGAAAAATAAACATCTTTTAACTTATTTCAACAATGACAGATGTTCTCTTAATGAACTGATAATGGACCGTAACCCAAACACAGAAATTTTCACACATGTTATATCCAAAAACTCAAAAGCAAAACTTACCCATATCATGGCCAACACAACTATGGCAGAAATGACAGTTAACTCTGGATGGACAGAGGAAAACCCTTATATCATCTCCGACCACGGGATAGTGTGGGCTGAATTTAAGCTCCCTCAAAACGACACTTAACCTGAGATATCTACAGATACAACTCTGCCAACACCTAGATTTAATGGTGCCAAGGAAACCACACATGATGAGTACCCAGGTCACCCAATCAGAATGACAAACAAATATACGGACACAAAAAGGAAAATATACAAGAAAGATATTGTAGGACTCCTTGAAGCAAACGGATACAGCACAAATGAACTTGTGCACGCGTGCATCAATAAAAACAAAGCAAGAGCCGCTATCAGCACCATCAAGGGTGACACCACTGATCTCGATCTCAGACGGGATAATACTGACGGCAGCCCCATAACAGTGAACAAGCTCATAGCTAAAATAAAGAGACAGACAATATAGAACAATGTCTAAAATGGCACAACAAACCCAAAGAATGGTGGATTCACCTTAATAGCCCATGGCATGCAGCTCACTTACTCTCTAGAGGCAAGGGGATGCCAGAAGGTGGTCTCAACTTAGGCCATAACGACAAAGATAACATCTGGCATATAGGTTCGCCTCACCTACTGAACAGGAAAGATGTAAATGCCTATCTCAAACGACACCTTTCATTCACCTCACTGGAAGTTAAGAAAATCATGAAATCCAGCACAGACGATCACATGACCTGCTAGGATATCCTTCTACAACCCCATATGCCTGCTAAATTCTGGAATTTGTACGGATCTGAGATGCATTCGGAAGAAATAGACTGCACGGCTCATTTATTCCAATACGCTACAGGCTGGGTGTCTTACACTGAAAGACTACATAGCACACTCGAAATGGAAAATGGCCCAGAAGCAGCTAGAAACGGCGGCACGGGCCTCAAGGAAATGCACCCTGACGCGACATGGGATACCCTGCACAAATTGGCACATCAGGCGGCAAGTGACGCTTTTGGCACCAAGAATCTGAACATAACTGGGGGGTCTGAAAAACCATCACCAGTATCTAATTATATATACAAATGGCTAAACACGGAACGCCGCACCATCAAATATTTGGACACAAGAACTCATGTTAGTAACATTCCAAAGCAAGCCAAAAAGGCTGCCCGCACACTACCGTTCGCCTCGCTCCAACCCATAAAAAAATGAAGCAGCAACCACATGGAGATTACGATTGCATGAAATTATGTAATAATCAGAAATGCTTTTCCAAAAAGTAGAGACACAGACATTGAGCGACGCAAACTTCGAGAAAAGGAGGCCCTGCAACATCTCTTCTCAACTAACCTTTCGAGGTTTCTAGACACAGTCATGGGAAAGATGAAACCTACTGAAAAAGGTGCAGCCGCAACCCCAGGTAGTGATGGAAAGATACCTGAGACAAAATCAGAAAGACTAAACACAACACTAGATGAATACAAAAATAAAAAATTATTTTCTACTAACCCGAGTGAGCCAGATGAACTCCCACAGTGGCTCACGGACATTCTCAAGGATAGCCCTAAAATTCCCGATACGACCGCCGCAAGACTATTGACAGAAATCACGCGCAAAGAACTTCGACAAGCATACTCGGACTGTGGTATTTCTACGGCACCAGGACCCTTAGGAATGAGATACTCGCAGTGGATAAAGGGCCCAGAGAATTTTCAAGAAGTTACTGTCTCACTTTTTAACCACATTCTTATAACTGGGAGATTTCCTAAGAGTGCAAAAGCTGGAGTCATCCTTCCAATCCCTAAAAACCCCTCTGCACCATGTACCATAGATAATTCCAGACCCCTCACAATGTTGGAAACGGGTCTTAAACTATTTAATACAATAATTGCTAACCGTCTCAAAACAATACTCAACACCCACCCCATTCTCTTTCCCATTCAAGATGCCTTTCTTCCGAATAAAAACATAGATGACTCACTCCAAATTTTGAATGAAGTAATTTCGGATGCCAATAGATACGACAAAGACCTCCACGTAGTTTACCTGGACCTCAAACAAGCATTTGATAGAGCTGAATTCTGGATGAGCAACTTAGCACTCAGAAAGTTAGGACTCCCACCACAAATAATTAACATCATCTCAGACATCACCAATGATGCCTCCAGAATGGTACTTACTGAGGAAGGCCTCACAAATGAATGGTCCCTCGAATGGGGAGTTCCTCAGGGAGAAGTTTTGAGCCTACTAAGGTTTGTAGCCATTATGGATATTCTGGCAATTTGGTTAGCAAAAAGAGCAAACGGTGCAAACCCGACAGGAACCACATATGGATACGAACTGAACTCGTAACGCCACAGACCAGACAAACCAGGAAATAATGTTGTTCCTCCCTCCCAAAACCTACTAGAAAAGGACACCCCTTTAAATATCTTTGCACGGTTCTTCTGTGATGACATCATGCTCGTGGGGAAAACTAAAGACGAAGTCCAAGACATGCTAGGTATAGTTAATGAATTTATGAGCTTCATCGGTATTCCCATCAATGTTAAGAAATCCAAATACTCTTACAGAAAGCGCATCAAACCCCAGGGCAAAATGGTAACACGATATGACCTGTCCGATGATTTACTCATCTCTGGGGGTCACCTGGAGCCCAATACCAATGACTCAAGTCCTTCCATAGATGCGAAATGGATACCCCCTGAGTCACCAGATTTTCTCGATTTCTCTAACAGCAAAGAGGTAAACAGATACCTCGGAGTATGGTTTGCACTAAATGGGGAATGGGACAAACAGGCGGAAATTCTTATCGACAAACTTAAATCTACTATCACATCCATCCAACTGCAACACATGACTCTACACCAGCTAAGATATGTTATAAATGCGGTTGTAGTTCCGAGGATGGCGTACCCCCTTAAAGTTACCTCAGCAATTGCCAACTCCTCAAAGAATGTTGCAATTGAATTAGACAAAATGATAGCTTCGTTTATAATCAAATACCTGGGCTGCCCAGTTGACACTAATCACCAAATAATCTGGACAGCAGTCTGCCAGGGCGGGTACGGTATTGATAGTGTCTTCGATATTGCAACCGCGTCGTGTATTACTGAAACCATGAACACCCTGTGTTCTGCAGATGAACACGAATATTGGCAACACAACCACACGGACCGTATCACTGACCCCCACCTTATCTCACTATACCGTAGAACCAGCAATCTATGGCTCAAAATAATTATTCAAAACATGAACAACGAAATGAGTAATAATGCCATCTCGGGCTTCCCCTTATCACACTATGCAACCTACAGTCACACAAAAGACAAACGCTTTAACTGGTTCAGGCGTACAGGTCACATTATGGCAAAACTTGGATACGCTATACTGGAATATCCTAGTTCACTAGATATCAGAAACTCCCGAACTGTGTGGATAAACTCATAAGATAAATAAACCCTAAGCTAGATATACCCGGAACGGTCTCGGACGGTTTCGGAGTCTAGCCTACCTGTGACACAGCGTGTGTCACAGCACGAACCTATAGATCAGTCAGCAGTCCAGTGTTGGTCCTAGGAGTCTGTCATAGGGGCCTGACCGGGACTCCCAGTCAGGGCTGCCTATACAGATTTCAGCACACCACCCCAGCACTGTGGGTGGTGACTGTCTAGGAGAGTCAGATAATGTAAGATAAGTTAGGGCAGGAGCCAGGTTGACAGACCTAACTGCTAATCCAACTGTGCAATTCTGAAACACAAATTGGAAACCCTCTAGCTAGCACAGGTGCAGAAACCTACGGGCATTGTGCACCCGCTAAACAACTGAAAGGCACCGAGCTAGCAAGCCAGAATGTAACTTGTAGATGTCAAAAGCAAAAGCATAAACCATAAAAGTTGTTGAAGTCACCGGAGTTCCGCACACCACCATGTTGGTGTGCATCCAGAGTGAACAAGAAGTCAATCGACAGCACCAAAGTAGCCAGCCGTGGTCTCAATCAAGTCGGACCCGAAGGGAGGGTTCCCGAAAGGACCTCTCTCATGTAGAGCCACACCGTAGAAGAAGGCCATGTCGAAGCTCAAATCTGCCTGAGCAAGATCCTGAAAGATGTCAGGGGGCTCAGGCGGCTCAAGCGGTGGCACATTGTCAGCCACAAAGAAACCCTGAGCCGGGATCACGGATTCAACAAATTCATTCGTGGAGAAAATTGACGGAGTCTCCCAATCGAGGTCACCACCAGGCGAAGGCAATCCCGCAGCCGACTGAGCATCGGGCACGGCTGCCACCCCCATGATCGAGATGCAAAGAACGAGGGAAAGGAGGAAAGGAATTCCCCATGGTCCAACCGTGGCAGGAAAGCCCCAGGGCGGCTTCCCACAACCGTAGGTCCTCTGCTCGTCCACGGGCGGCCCGGAAGCATGATTGGCCGACGGAGGCGAACCCCGCGGCTTCAGCCGGAAGCTGCCGTCGGCAAAGTCCTCGTAGTCGTCGGTGTCGTAGCCGGTGAGGTCAACCGGCGCGATGGCGGCGTGGTTGACAGTCTGAACGAACCCAGGGAACTCACCGTCCGTCGTGGCAGTCACCCGCGCCGATTGAAGCGGCACGGGCTTCACATCCTCCTCCTGCGAGACAGGTATAGCAGGGGCCGGCACGGCGGATGCCAATGCCGCCGCACCACCTGCCGGAACCTGCTCCTCCGGCATGTTCCCCGCTGCCGCGGGGCCGCACACCAGAGCCGATGCATGCGGCTCGAGAACCGTCCGTGGTGGGAAGGATGCGTGGGTGTAGTGCACCTTGCAGTTTGCCGCGGCATGGACCTCCGCGGCGAGATCGTCCAGCCGCTGATGAATGTCGTCACCTGCGGGCTCGTCAGCTGGCTGCTGCGGCTCTACCGCGAAGCCGTAGGCGGACACGTCGATCCCGCCCACCGCACCCGCACAGAGCACCGCAGGCGGCCCGTACGTGGACGCCGCAATGGCAAAAGCCTCGGCCCCATCATCCGCCGCCTGCTGGAACAGGGCACACATGGCCAATGCACGCACTCCCTCCGCGTCCTCCTCGTCGATGGGAATGCAGAATGCCGCGGCCGAGTGCGGGGGATGCTGACGCCCGCCCAACGGACAGTCGCGGTAGAAGTGGTACTGCTCACCTTTCCCCGCCTTCTTGCACCTCCCGCAGAAGGGCTTCGCCTTCTGGTCGTCACGGTCGAAACCGACTGCAGGCAGCGGGTGCGTGCCGACACGGAATCCCCGCTGCGTACCGCGCTGCTGCTGCTGCCGCTGCTGACGCTGCGGCTGCTGCCGCTGCTGCTGCGCCGGCGGTGCGTCCGCCCCGCGTTGCTGCCGTAGCAAGTCTTGAAGCTCGTTGATCTTGTTGAGGAGGGCGCCGTACTCGGTGCTGGAGAGCTGCGCGGAGATGCCGCTCTTGCCCGAAACTGCCTTCCCCGTCCCCGTCTGCGCCCAAGCCTAATAAATCTCCACCACAAGGGAGCGGAGAGATGCCAGAGAGACATGGGCGAGGTCAGCTGCCAGAGGGTACCGCACCTTGACCGCAGTTTAGAACACTGGGTCTAGCCGGTTGTACAGCGAGAGCTTCCTGGTCTCCTCGGTGGGCGTCCAGTCCGTAGCTTTGTTATCCCGCACCAGACGCTGTTCCCGAGCCAAGATGGGCTGCGGGTCAGTGTCTGCGGGATAACGTAACGCGGCGTGCTCCTCCTGGTGCGACTCACGTAGCGCCACCGGCACGCAGCCCTTGATGATGTCCACAAGAGCCCGCCGTCCATCACGGTCAGACGAAGCGTCGGTGCCAGTCAGCCAGACGTAGGCGTTGCTGTGCTTCTCGACAACCAGAGCCAGAACGTCGTAGAGCAAGCCGTTGACCTTGGTCACCACACGAGCCAGAGGGTCGTCGAGGTCAAAAGATGCCAGCTCCAGCCCAGCTGAATGAAACTCCGTACGCAGCTGCACCACCAGCTCGGAGAGGAGGCCAGCGTCGTCCGTACCCTTGAAGTGGTGCTTCTTGTCACCAAGGACATCCTCGCGGATACCCTTGGCCCACTGGCGGTGAAGACGCGCCTTGTAGACTTCGTCAACCAGCTTGCTCTGCTCCTGCAAGTACTTCCTGGTCGCCACGTCTGCATCCTCGTTGGAATTCGGAGCGGGGGTCGGAACAGTTGGCGTACGCACCGTCGGACTGTTCCGAACCCCGTCTAATAGCCTCAGTGAGGCGTCGATGTCACTGTCCCTGTCCAGGGACTTCTTCGCTCGGGTCAACATACCCATACTCTGAAAAGCCAGAGGGGAGGTGGTACGCAGTCGCGCGGTTGGGTGTGGTAGCGGAAAAATGGTAATGGTTAGCAGCGGAGAGGAGCCAAGAGAGTGGAGCGGCGAGGGGCACTCAAAGATGTCGTCGAAGTCGAAGGTGTCGCGAACACCAGCCCAGAAAACAGTAACCAGCAGGGCCAGCGCCGGTGCAAAACTGGATCCGAACATGGCTAAGACTAGTCCGTAACGAGGCGCGGTCCCCATGGCCGCCACTCCCAGTTGCTTACCGCAAACAATTCATACCATAATTCCTAGTCGCACCCAAACGCGCATGCGCGCACCACCTCTCCAAGCGGCCGTTTAGCCAATCATGGCCAAATCAGCAAGTGGAATAAAAGCGTGGATGGGGCCACGACCTACTGGAATATCCTAGTTCACTAGATATCAGAAACTCCCGAACTGTGTGGATAAACTCATAAGATAAATAAACCCTAAGCTAGATATACCCGGAACGGTCTCGGACGGTTTCGGAGTCTAGCCTACCTGTGACACAGCGTGTGTCACAGCACGAACCTATAGATCAGTCAGCAGTCCAGTGTTGGTCCTAGGAGTCTGTCATAGGGGCCTGACCGGGACTCCCAGTCAGGGCTGCCTATACAGATTTCAGCACGCTATCGACTCTAAAAATTACCCTGAAAATGAAGCGGGTGAAACCACATTAGTCACCACCCTTCCCAGACAACTCTACATGTCGAGGAATGTTACCTCCGCAGTTCAAAAATATAACCGTAAGCATACAGGTTCCTTTCTGACTCCCTGCGGTGGAATGTTAAAAAACTGGCAAGAAAGCAAAGGCTTTTTCAGGCTGAACGGTAATAGACCCCCTGGATGGCTAACCGCAATCGAAAAGGAAATGCTTCAAAACCCCGTAGATTTGGACCCACAGGCCAGATATGTCAAGAAACAATATAGAGACAACATAGTACCCCCGGACACGGGTGAGTTTCATCGGAAAGGAAATGGTGACCGAGATTCCATCTCTCTTATTCACATTACCAATATTGACTTGGAGGCCATGTCAATACAAAATACAGAATACGGTAACAATGCCATAAACCCTAATGTCTTCGTCAGAATCGAAGGAACCAGCAGCCTTCAATACGACTTTGAATATAGCATCACCATTGACGGTTGCATCCTAATTCCAGCAGGTTCCATTTTCGAATATAATGACCATATGGACCCGCCCTCTTCTGTTCTTGCTAAAGTCAGTGATATTAACTCACACTATGATTACATCTCAGACAGACAGTATGAGACCATTATTGCCAGAATGAAAAACAAAACTGCGGAAGAAGAAAGTGAATACAGCTGCCCTAGCGACTCAGAAGAAGAATCTACACCCTTCGCCGAAAAGAGCAAACAAATGGAGGATTATGATGTGGCAAGCGATGGTTCCCTATTTGCTGGTAAAAAATCAGCATGCAGTGGTGCGACATATGCCATAAAAAACTTTGACAACGGAATGCCACTTGTTCGGAAGATGAATATCCCCCCCTCAAGAACTTTCGCCGCACCGGGGCTTCTTATCAAGGAAGATATCCAAAACCCTAGTAGCACATCTGCTGAAATTGCGGGACTGCGATTCTTACTCACAGAACAAAAAGAGAAACTCCTCAAATCCATGACTCCAATGGTACATGCCATTGACTCCATGGCCGCAATATCTGCTGTAACAAAGGATGGCAGATCCATGAGTGCCCGGGACAAATTACGTGAAGCTAATCGCAGAGATGTGCAGGCTGTTCGCCTACTGTTAGAAGAACTTGGCTTCTACAGTGAAGGAGACCTCAGTAAAATCATCCTTAAATGGATCAGGGGTCACAATAATGACAAAGTCCATGACAGAGTGGACCGTACTGTTAAAAGAGCCTCATTCAGAGGGGGCTGTTTAGACATCTCCCGCTACGACCCTGCCGAGGAACTGCCCTTCTCGTTATTCTTTTTTGAGGTCCCTATTTTAGGTGATATCCGCAGTCACATTAGAAGAATTCAACGTCTCTCACACTATCATAATTGGAGAACTCTGCAGTCTCAAGGGAAGTACTTGAGGATGCTCAACGAGAATAAAACCACCCCCACTAAAGATATTTCCAAAATAACACCTAAAGCTTTCACCGCTTCTAGAAGCAGAGAACTCCTGGGTCTCCAAGCCTCTCCAGCACGTTTATTTAAACTGGGGAAAATCGAAACTAAAAACTGCCCCTACTGCCAACAGAATACAAAATGCACCTTCGAACACATCCAACTTGAATGCTCAGGACATAATAATAGTTTGTATAGTCTTAGAACAACCCAAGATGGCGAACTAAGGAAAATCATTGCTGAAGAAATCTCAGAAAAGCCCAAACTACTAAACCCTGGAAAAGGTACCACATACATCAAAACACAGCCATCGAAACTTTTTCCACTTGCTGACCTAAGACAGGAAATGAATGAGGAATTATACTTACACGCTCTCCCGGAAGCTAGCATGTACCGTCCATCAAGTTCAAAAAAGAATACCATTGCTGTGACCGCTAAACCCGAAGTGGACCATGTTACGGGAACAATTAAATATCCCGAACTCCAATATGTCCAAAAGAAAGAGTTTTGGAAACTTTTGGCTTGGCACCGCCTTTCCAACAAAGCAGTCCCATGCTCACTTGCGGAGTACTCGAATAGGGCACACGATATTCATGAAGCACTCAATGCATGTAAGTTTGAATCGGGAGATCCTAAAAACTGCTACGCAATCAGAAGAAGCCTCTTAGATATTTTGGTGGATGACAGAAACCTTGACAAAAACGGTTGTGAACTTTTCTCCAACCCACTAAATGCCCACCCTAGAATTCACTCGAGAAGATGCATACCCACCACAAGAATGAAAAAAGCCCTCAGGCCCTTCTGCCATCATGGGGAAATTGGCTTTGATGGTCTCGCTTGGGATGCCTACGTGGACCCGATAACAGGCATTGGCAGAATCGTTTACGGAAATCCCCCCTTTGATGGGAAAGATAAGGGCAAACCTTCGGCGGTTATGACTACCTTGGAAATGGGACATAAAGCGGCCAACACCGTCTCCGGATTTTCAGGAACATGGATTCTTCCGCTGTCTCCCAAAAACCAAAAAAGATGGTTCGATAAAGGCTTTAAACTTGTTTTCAGATTCCCGCATAACACTATTCCATTTATCCCACATGGCTATTGGACGGGTGATGACCCCTACGTTCTTCCAGGTGGCGGATGCTATAAGGATGACTTTTCGGATGTCGTTATCATAGCTATAGACAGTGCACCCAGTGATACTCAACCAGCCTTTGACTGGAGGCCTACACAGAAAAAGATTGCCAGATGGTTCCTTAACGTCCTTCCCAAGTCCAGAGTCACGAAGAAGAGGCTAGAATACACAGGAGTCAGCCCTGATATTTGGAATGAAGTTCTGAACGAAAGCGACAAGGTACTTCCCTCTTCGCTTTGCCCATGGCCCACTCAAGACCCTCCTTATCATCAGAGTGATATTGAGCCTTATTATGGTGGTCACCACGACACGACAATCACCAATGCAAATTCCAAGCCCTTCATAAGCACCGTGAAATGGCCCAAAGTTCTTACTCTCATGGGATACCTCCCTCCTCTTTTTGGTACTGTCCTCAACACGATAGGTGTTCCCCGTGGTAAGATTAAACCACTCCTTAAAAAACTTTCAAGAATTTGTAGGCAACACACCAAAAGTAGGCGAGACGTGTTTCTGTTAAACACCATCACCACCTTAAACACTGACCCGCATACAGTTGACATCTCGAGCACTGAAACCATGACAGAAACAGAAGCCGTGCAACAGTCAAACGAGTTTCTTCAAACCCTCCTACAATAATTTTCAAAAGTCTTGCAATACAAGATGGTTTCGTATCCCCAAGGGGAGGGGCCGTCCCCCTCCTCCCCCGCCACCCCTCTCTCCCCCCCACCACCCGGCCACCTTCCTCAACGTCTCCAAATACCCCCTTAATTCTTCGACTTCCTTCCCCACCGCTCAGATTCAGCCACCCCTCCACCCACCCGGCCATGGCTGCTTCTCCATCTTCTAGAGTTTTTTATTGCCTAGCACTCAGCTTTTTCTCTAGATGTCACCCTGCTGAAAAGTGGGCTGAGCCCCTTTGTGGGCGCGCTATAGCGGAGGGAGTAGCCCCCGGTGTTTTCATTAGCCTGCTTTGCAGGGATACCGCACTCTCAGGACTTTGTCCCCTTTGCTAGCGTAAATGTTTTATCATTATTATTATTATGATTACTCTTTCCTTTTGGTGACGTGCACAGACAGTCTGGATATCTCATCAAAACTAGAATTTGGAAAGCATCTAAAAAGCACTTTATGCATTTTAAACACTTTACAAAATCATTTTAATGAAATGTATTGCGGTGCCTGCCTTTGGCAAATGAGGATTCGAGCAAAAGAGAAATTTGAAAAATAATAATTTGGGTTATTGTAGAAGCTCCGCACGCGAACCCTAAGTGTAGGGTCGCCAGGCCCGTCTGCCAGAGCGATGCCACACCGTGTCTGTGGCATCGGGACGGGGGGAGTCATCGATCAAGGGATCGATAACACGTGACACGTCTTGGCTTGACACGAGAAGTTTGTTAGTTAACAACTTTCTCGCGAGGTGTCAAGCAGTTTTTCGGAATCTCAGCCTCAGGAGCAACGCTCCATCACTGTTCTTCCTTTCTTTTGATTCCGAAAATGTATTCGCAAAATTCTTAGATATCGCGCAGCGGATATCATATATTTTCGCTCTGCCCACAAAGAAAGACGCGGAACGCAAACCGACATTGCAGGAGTGCGCGCCCCTTTGGAGGATCGCACTGACAGAAGAGACTGGTCGCACCCAGTTTTTGTGCCCTGCAAGTGCAAGTTCAATTGTCCGTACTGGGACCCGCGTTACCCGTACGACGGCTACATTTTCCGTACGCACGGGTACCGGTGATCGAGCTGGAGGAGCCAGAAGCAGATTCGTCTTTTCCGTGCTTTGTGTGCTGGGAGCGTGAAGGATTTTCTCACGCTAAGTGGCAGACTTGGGAACCGATCTTGAACCCGCTGCGCCGTAGAGACGGGCGCGCGTTCGTGACGACCAACCTTTGTGCGACTTGCGCGGAGGAAGTTTGGGAGGCAGACTTGGACAACGTCTGGTTTCCGATTGGCAGAGGCGCAACGTTTGGCCTGCGTGAGGAGATCACGGGACATGGGAAGTCAACGAGGAGAAGGCAGGAGCCGGCGGTTGTCCTCGCCGGAGGTGAACAGAACTCTGGATCAGTACCGGCGGGCGGCGATTTGGTGTACCAAAACCAGGGTCGCAACGGTGGAGCGGCCGCTGGTGCTGGCTCACCCTTCCAGGCCAACGACGAAAGATGTGGTGCTGGAGGCGCGGAGGGACATGTTGATCGAGTTCCAACGGCTGGAGGAGGCGATCGTGGAGGACATGCCGAGGGACTTGGAGGGCCCCACGGACGATCTGGTGGAGGTGGGGCTTCTCGAGACTGATCGGCGGGTAGTGAGCGGTGAGTGGCCCTTGGGGGAGCCCGGAGACAGGTGGGATCGGCTGCGCGGGGTAGCAGCGAAAGAGCGTCGCCGGGTCATGGCGTGGGCGACAGCAGCGCGGGACATGCAGCAAGAGACGCGGCCCGGTACGCAGCCCTCTCCGAACGGGAGCGGCAGCCCCGGATCGTCGGGGCCGTCACCCAGAGGCGTGCTGCGCTCAGAGGAGGAAGTGCAGCGCATGGTGGATGCAGCGGTCGCGGCAGCGCTGGCGGGGCGCGACCCGATCAACAAGGGAGGCGGCAGTACGGGACGTGATCCACCCGTTTCCCTGCGAGATATGGCACGGATGGTCATGGACGGAGTGCGAGCGCGTGATCACGGAGATCAAGGTCGCTGCAGCGCGTCAAGCAGCCGAGTTGGCGCGGGTGAAGCATGATTTCGGGCGGCACCCGGCTAGGCGGGTGGAGCCGTGGGAGTTCGAACTGCTGGACGACCGATTTCCTGCGTGCAGGCAGGAGCAGTGCGGGCTGGAGGAGCTTCCCGAGAGCAGGAAGGTGCGCACAAAGCACTTGCATGCGTACATCGACCTCGCGCTGCGCGAGCTGGTGGACATGCAGCGAGCACTGGCACGTGTGCCGGGGATCGAGCAACCGGCGTTCGATGAGGAGCGGGCGGCAGCAGCGGCGACGAGCAGGAAGAGGCGCGCGGTGCGGCAGCCTAGCGGATCGGATGGCGAGGACAGCGAGAGCGAGGAGAGGAAGCAGGCGGCAGCAAAGGTGCACTTCGGGTCACTTCGCACGGCGACGGACGAGGAGTTGCGACGAGCGCTGGACGGCAGCCTGGCAGTGAAGGACATCACGCGCTCGCCAGGTGAGCTTGCTGCGCCTGCTAGGCCCATTCTCCCCGCAGGTGGAGCGCTCAAAGGGATGGACATCCGGGTGTCGCGTCCCGGGGGCGACTTCGAGGAGGGAGGCACGGAGTGGCGGCTGGACGCGAAGAGGGGGCTCGTGCTGGAGGCGAGGGCCAAGCATTGCCGTACTTTCGACGAGTGGGACGAGACGTTCACCGTGTTGATGTGCAAGGCCCCCGAGGAGGCGCGGGACTTGCCACTACAGTTCAGACGGTGGATGAGGCTCATGTCGATCGACTACTCGTGGGACCACCTGCGCAAGTTCTACGACCACCTCTGCGCGCGCATGGAGAAGGAGGCTTCCACCACGTTCGAGCTAGTGTCGTACACGGCCCATCGGGAGATGTACAAGCGGGACAAGGGCATCAAGGCGAAGGGCGCGGGTGGCGGAGGCGGTGGCGGCGGAGGCGGCGGCTGCGGGGGAGGTGGGGGTAAATACCCCCGCAAGACGCATGATCAGCCAGCAGACGCCGAGCCGAAGGAGGGAGCGCAGCGGGACCGCGGAGGGGCGGGCGGCGGGAAGGGACGCGATGCCGTTAAGACGGGTGCGTGCTGCTCGTTCAACTCTGTTGCGGGTTGTAACCGCAAGAACTGCAGGTTCGCGCACAAGTGCGTGAAGTGTGGCGACAAGGGCCACGCGCACTACGATGGGCACGAGTGCGCGGCGCCGGCGGGCGCCCAAGGATGATGGGACTCGCGGTGGAGCCCGGGGGAGGCCACGCCCCCGGGGGAGCCGGAACGTGGCGGGGGGGCGCGGGGGCCGCCAGACGGGGTGATCGTTGCAGAGCCGGAGGAGGTGCACGTGGAGGATGTGACGATGGCGAGCGACGATCTGGAGCCCGAGCCTGCAGGTGAGGCGCGAGAGATGCAGGCGGAGGACGCGGAGCCGTGGTGGGCGCGGCTTCGGAGGATGCTGGTGGTGCCGGTGTGGGATGCAGCGGGGGCACCGTTGCCGGCGGCGCCGGTGGCGGCGCCGGCGGTGCCTCCGGCGGTGCCTCCGGCGGGTACCGGGTGCGGTGAGCACTACCCGGCGGTGGTGGAGTCGAGGTCGGCGAGGTGGCCGGCATTGCGTGCGGCGATCGTGGAGGGCGCCATGGCGAGGGGCCTCTCCGGTACCGGCACGACGGAGGAGGAGCGTGTTCGTTTCCAGCAGGAGGTGCGCGATGTGGGAGCGCAGGTACCGTTGATGTCGGAGCGAGCACATCTTCTGGCGGAGGCATTGAAGGATTGGCCAGACGTGGCCTTCTTAGTGCGAGGCGCGGCGTGCAGAGTCGGTTTCCCTTTCGCGGGCGAGGAGCCGGACGAGCCGTACATCGTGGAGAACTACGTGGGAGACGAGCACGAGGAGGCGATGACCGCGGAGCTCGCGAAGGAGATGGCCGCGGGGAGGATCTTTGACGCGCGCGACTGGTTACCGCGAGGTGTGTCGGCCCTCGGGATGGTGGAGCGACTCCGCAAGGGGAAGCTCAAGTACCGTCCCGTATGGGACTACTCGCGACCTTCATTCGTCGGCGTCAACGACTGGATCGACCTCCAGAAGGACGAGTTCACGTCGGTCAAGGACGCGTACGCGCTGTTGCGACCGGGCATGTACATGGTGAAGGTGGACCTGGAGGAGGCGTACAGGTCGTTGCCTATCGCGTTGCAATACTGGGCAGCGCAGTGCTTCCAGTGGCGCGGCGTGCGGTACATGGACACGCGCAGCCCGTTCGGGAACCGCGCGTTACCGGGCATCTTTATGCGCTACACGCGGGCGATTGCGGCGTGGATGCAGGCGCAGGGAGTGCCGTGCGTCGGGTACCTTGATGACTTCTTCATGGTGGCGCGCACGGCAGCTGAAGCTCAAGAGATGATGGACCTCTTGATCGAGTTCGTGACCATGCTGGGTTTCAAGGTGAACCGGGCCAAGTGCGAGGGTCCAGCGCGCCGTATGGAGTTCCTTGGCGTTCTGTCGTGCCCTGACGGCGCGAGATGCACGGCGTCGATCGACGAGGAGCGCGTGCAGCAGGTGACGAGCAGGCTGCGGGAGATGCGCGCGGAGGCCGCGACGGGGCCCGTGCGCAGGCGGAAGCTGGAGTCGCTGCTGGGGCTGCTGGCCTTCTGCGCCCAGGTGGTGTGGGGGCTGTCGCTCTACACGCGACAGGGCTTCGCGCTCGTCGCGGCGACATCGGGCAAGTCGCGCGTGGCGGTGAGCACGGGCGTGATGCAGGACCTCGAGGTTGTGGAGCGCGTCATCCGTTTGTACAACGGGCGCAAGGTGGTGCTGCACAAGGAGGACGTGAACGAGGACGCCTTCGCGACGGACGCGTCGCTGAGGAAGGGAATGGGCGGACATTGCCAACCCGACTACTTCCTCGTCTCGTGGGAGGACCTGGCGGAGATGCCGCAGCGCGACTTCTACCCTTTCACGAGCAAGGCGAAGTCCCACATCAACTACCTCGAGCTCTTTGCGGTGTGGTGGGCGCTGGCGCTGTGGGCGCACAGGCTGTCGGGGTGGACGCTGGTGGTACGGATCGACAACCAGTGCGCGCTCACTCAGGTGGACAAGTTCTGGGGGCCGGTCGAGTACATCCCGCTGCTGCGCAAGATCTTCTACCTCTGCGCGCAACACGACATCCGGCTGCGCCCGAAGTACATCTCGTCGAAGGACAACCTCCTGGCGGACTTGCTCTCGCGGCTGAAGCTCGAGGAGTTCCACATGCGGTGGGCGATGCGCAAGCGGGAGGTGCTGTGGAGGCAGGACCGGGACGACTGGCAGTGCTCCCCGGTCCTGTTCGTGGAGATGGACGAGGAGTTCGGGCCGTTCACCCTGGACGCGTGCGTGGCGTCCTCGCGGGCGAACGCATTCTGCGTGCGGAGCTGGAGCGCGGAGGATGACGCGCGCAAGCAGAGCTTCGACGGGCTCAACACGTGGGCGAACCTCCCATTCTCGGTGATGTACGAGATCCTGCTCAACTTCTTGAAGTGCAAGCGCAGGCAGTAGATGGGCACGGGCGGGTGCTTCCTGGTGCCGGTATGGGAGGGGGACGAGGCGTACGAGCTGGTGTCGGGGATGCGCGAGGTGTTCCGCCCGGTGCGCAAGTACCGGGCGGGCACGATGCTCTTCACGGCGCCCGCGCTGGACGACAAGGGCCGCTCGGAGTGGGGGCCCACTCGGTGGGATGTGTTGGTGGTGCGCGTACCAATGGAACCAGTGAAGTTGCCTGACTGGGTGTGATCGGGGCGCAGAGGAGCTGCGGGAGGAGCTGGCAGTGGCGGTGGAGCGCTACCAGGATGGGGCGTACGCCGAGAGCACGCAGAGGTCCTACGACAAGGGGGTCAAGGCCTTCCTCACGTTCTGCGTGCGCTTCGCGTGCCTGGGCACACTGGAGCCGTTGCTCCCGGCGTCGGATGCCACGCTGGCGCGCTTCATTGCCTTCTCGGCATGGTTCGTGCAGCCAAGGACGATCAAGTCCTACCTGGCACGCGTGCGGTCCCTTCACTTGCAGGGAGTGGAGTGGACGCCGGTGGCTCACAGGTTCTGGGTGGCGGCAGCTCTGCAGGGCGTGCGCAGGACGTGGGACCGGCCCGCTAAGACGGTGATGCCCATCACGTTGCGGGACCAGGCGCGCATGGCGGAGTTTGCGGACATGGAGACGATCACGGGCTTGGCGCTGTGGGCGGCCATCTTGGTGGGGTTCTACGGTTTGTTCCTGGAGTTTGCAGTGTTTCGGTGCTGAGAACAATTAATAGCGCAGAGAAAAGCGACAGAAAAAATCGAGAAAAATTCGAGGAAAAAATAAGAATCTGAGCAGCGACAACAGCCGAGCGTGACAGATTCGACCCCGCGACAAGTTTCGGACACTAACGGTTTCAGATGACAGAGTGCCGAGAAATATGACAATATGACCGGGGAGCAAATTCAGATTGCGAGACTAGAGATTCGTTGAAGCCGTTTTAGCAACAAGGAACTTTCTAGAATTCACATTGTGTGGCACTCTAAATGCCTAGAACCCTTGTTGGCAAAGCTGGATGCATGCATGGTTGCATGCGCGCGTCACGCCACAAGCGCAACTGCCTCTCCATGCACGCGTCACGCCGCAGGCGCTACTGCCTCTCCATGCACGCGTCACGCCGTAGGCGCAATTACCTCTTCATGCACGCGTCACGCCGCGGGCGCAACTGCCTCTCCATGCACGCGTCACGCCGTAGGCGCAAATGGCTCTTAATGCGCGCGTAACTCCGCAGGCGCAACTGCCTCTCCATGTACGCGTCATGCCTTAGGGCAACTGCCTCTCCATGCATGCGTCACACCCGAAAAACAAAGTAACAAGAAGCGAATAACACATAGCACCCGTCACCTTTAGATGTCTTTGCTACCAATTCAAGCCCATCGCACAGCACCGATCGGCGGGGCAGCACGGCCCAAACCCGCGCATGGCACCAATTCACAGGTGTAGTGTGGCATGGGGAGGTGCAACATGGGAGCGTTGTAACTCCCATTGCCAAACGCCGTCTGCCAATGAGCATCCGCGGCACAAAGGTAGTAGTTGTCCTCTCAAGCATGGCCGAGCGCACCGGGGAGCCCTGGAAGTTTGCCCCAGCGGAGGCCTAGAGTGTAGGCAGGGTGAGCGGGAGTGCACCATTCAGTGTGGGTGGCGTCGGAGGTGTCAACGGTGCCTGAGGTGGGCTGCGTGTCAATCTGCAGGCTGATGCTTTCCACGCGCAACACAGGAGCATCTCTGAGCGTGCACACTCCCCACGCACACTCCCCGGGCACCTAGGAGCCTCAGGCCTCGGTATCATGAGCGCCGCAAAGCCCCTGCCTACCACATTGCCACCATCGGGCACACCGCCTCCCCTGCCACCTTTCGCTCCTCTCCGGCCCTTGTGCGGGCGTCTCTGGCCGGGGGGAACACCTGGAAGCCGGCGCCCGGCCGCTTTGAAATGCGCTTTGCACTTGCAAGCAGAGCAGCTCCTCTCCGATTGCCCCGCCGGACGTGCTGCTGCCCGCTGCCCAAGACTCCACCACCAACGGCTGCACCACCCGGACCTGGCAAGTCCTCCACCAGGGCAGCCGCAAATTTAGATCGAGAACAAAAATAAAATGATTGGCGACAAGGATTGATCAGCAGAGGGGCGGCTTTAAAGTAGGTTGAATAAAACGAGCGATTCGAGCAGGACTGCGTGGCGGATCGGAGGAATAAACGCCCGGTGGCGTCAGGAAATGTTGTAACGACAACATTCGTGAAGACCCGCAGAATCCTTCAAACCATCAACAACTTTGCCAGCCACAGCAAAAGTGAAGGCTGCATGCGTGGATTGAGATTTGAGTAGGGATGAGGTCATGCACTTCTCAGAAAAGGCGGTCTATCACTGCTGACTCATAATCTGCTCTTACATGATTAGTTTTAATTGGAAGGAAGTGGAATTTCAGTGAGAACAGAGCCGGCGACACCTGATGACACTGCACGGGCAGATGAAGGCAGCATGACATTCGATAGATAGCTCGGACAATATTTAGGATGCTCAGTTTCTGGAGCTGTAGCTCTGATCTTTTATACGAAGGAAGAAACTTCACGCAAGGTAAATGTTTACCCTGCTGTAACGTGTAACGTTAGAAGTTCGCCCAAAAGTGAAGAGTGAGGGCTCGAAGGCAGGTGGTGGAACGCCCCCTGACAAATTTCTAGGACGCGGAAGGCAAGCCCGATGCCGCAGCGAATCAAAGTGTTCAGGCGCAGCTTTTGGCCGCGGTGCAGCAGCTCTCCGAGCAGGTGCGCACTCTCACAGTGAGAGTGGAGGAGATGGAAACGCGGGGAAAAGCTGACGTTGGCGTGGAGGATGACGGGCGGACCATCGGCACGAAGTGGGACGCCCTCACTGGGGACCAGCTTCTTAATGTACGGCTGGTCCGTAGCAAAGCGGGCACCAGTGGACACGTACTCAGCTAGGTGCGGGAGGGTGCATGCATGAGATAGGTGCCAAGGCCAACCGAGCTTTTCGACCAAGGATTATCCCTTCGGGACGCCAAGGGCGGGCCAGAGGGTGGGCACTCGATGTCGCGCAGCGGGGATCGTGGCAATGGCGCTACCTCGCGCGGAACACACGCTCAACTCAGCAGTCCTGGACACATTGCCTTGTCTTTTCACACGATCATCCGTTTCCCCGGATTGCACAGAACCCTTTACAATTTGTACGACGCCGGGAGGGCGCAAATTTCTTGCTGTAGATTTCGGATCCTTGGACAGACGCGTGTGGACGAAAGGTGCAAGACTTTGGCGAAATTAAGACTGAGGCCACTCTGACCGGGCCATCGGCCATGCGGCCGGTCTGACCGGGCCATCGGCTATGCGGCCGGTCTGACCGGGCCATCGGCCATGCGGCCGGTCTGACCGGGCCATCCGCTATGCGGCCGGTCTGACCGGGCCAGCCGCTATGCGGCCGGTCTGACCGGGCCATCTGCTATGCGACAACTCTGACCAGGCCATCGGCTATGCAGCCACTCTGACCGGGCCATCGGCTATGCGGCCACTCTGACCAGGCCATCGGCTATGCGGCCGGTCTGACCAGGCCATCGGCTATGCGGCCACTCTGACCGGGCCATCGGCTATGCGGCCACTCACCACAGGGCCATCGGCTATGCGGCGGTCTGACCGGGTCATCTGCTATGCGGGCAGTCTGACTGGGCCATCGGCTATGTGGCCAGTCCGACCGGGCCATCGGCTATGCGGGCAGTCTGACCAGGCCGTCGGCTATGCGGCCGGTCTGACCGGGCCATCGGCTATGCGGCCAGTCCAACCGGGCCATCGGCTATGCGGCCAGTCCAACCGGGTCATCGGCTATGCGGCCAGTCCGACCGGGCCATCGGCTATGCGGCAACTCTGACCGGGCCATCGGCCGTGCGGGCAGTCTGACCGGGCCATCGGCCGTGCTGCCGGCCTGACCGGGCCATCAGCCATGCGGCCGGCCTGACCGGGCCATCAGCCATGCGGTCGATCTGACCGGGCCATCGGCTATGCGGTCGGTCTGACCGAGTCATCAGCCATGCGGTCGATCTGACCGGGTCATCGGCTATGCGGCCAGTCCCACCGGGCCATCGGCCATGCGGCCACTCTGACCGGGCCATCCGCTATGTGGCCAGTCCGACCGGGCCATCGGCTATGCTGACCGGGCCATCGGCTATGCGGCCACTCTGACCGGACCATCGGCTATGCGGCCACTCTGACCAGGCCATCGGCTATGCGGCCGGTCTGACCAGGCCATCGGCTATGCGGCCACTCTGACCGGGCCATCGGCTATGCGGC
>LGRX02001875.1:0-20116 GCA_001247695.2 Cymbomonas tetramitiformis | reverse complement strand
ACTTGACCCCACCCCCTACTATGCGTGTGCGCACCTCAACTCAACCCACCCCCTATGCGGGGCGCGCCCTTCACCTCAACCCCCCTCCTATGCATATGCGCACCCTTCACCTAAACCCCCCTCCTATGCGTTTGCGCAACCTCCATTTCAACCCACACCCTCCGGTGTGCGCACCCTCCACTTGACCCCACCCCCTATGCTAGGCGCACCCTCCAGCTGACCCCACCCCCTACTATGCGTATGCGCACCCTCGAGCTCAACCCCCCTCCTATGCGTGTGCGCACCCTTCACAAAAACCCCCCTCCTATGCGTTTGCGCACCCTCCATTTCAACCCACACCCTATGGTGTGCCACCCTCCAGCTGACCCCACCTCTATGCGTGTGCGCACCCTCCAGCTGACCCCCTACTATGCGTGTGCGCACCTTCAACTCAACCCACCCCCTATGCGATCGCGCCCTTCACCTCAACCTCCTCCTAACGTATGCGCACCCTCCACCTAAACCCCCTATGTTGCGCGCCCTCGAGCTCAACCTTCCTCCTATGCGATGCGCACCCTCCACCTAAACTCAACTTCATGCGTGTGCGCACCCTCCAACTAAACCAACCCCATATGCGTTTGCGCACCCTCAAGCTCAACCCACCGAATCAAGAATTGAAACACAAAGTTGCTCTGAGTGTTATTTTCGGTCGTTCAATTCTTGGACGTCCAACCAACTTAGTGCAACTACATCGCGGTGGGTGTCTCACCTCTGAATATGCGAGCCACGGTGCTTTAACCACCAGCTAGGTGATATCACAAAGGTCGACGCCGAAAATGCCAGGAGGTTACGGTCCAGGTAGGACAGTGATTGCGAGGAGGCAAAGGTAAAAGGCGCCTTTACATCGGTCGAAGAACCCTGAAGACAAGGCACCCAGCAGTCAAATCAACTATCGGTAACTGTATCTTACAACTGCACGTCAATCGAACTTAGTTCCATTTCCAATGCGGTGGCAGTCTCACCTTAGAATATGACAGAGTGAACTGCACTGTTTATAGACCTCTTTCCAAGGGGTAGTGCACTGTTTATGAACTACTTCATGGTTAATGCACTGTCATGACCTCTTTATTCTTTGGGGTTATGGAAATTGTATCCACATGAGACTTTTTTGGGTAACGTTGGAAAGTTAAAAGTGAGTACGATGATGGTTGAAATACGGCAGCATAACAAGCTAGCCTAAAATTCTGAATTGACACTTGACGCTAGCTCAGCACAGGTTCCAGCATCAGCGTGGGTTATGGGTACAGGTTTTCTGATTTGTCTGAAGTCCTAATCACGAGACTTTTTTGAACAAGCACACGCTTGTCTCTGAGGGCATGAGGAGGGCAGGGTGCCACTTGCTCGATAAAACAATCGTTTTCCTTACCAACACTTGAGATAGAAAGATGTGTGTGGGAGAAAGTATAATCTCTTAGCACTATAAGCTTTCTATAAGCTCTCAGCACTATTCCAATATTTGAAACAGGCATTCTCACGAAGTTTACAACTTCCATCGCGCTTTCAAAACAAACGGACAGCTAACGGCAGCATAACAAGCTTCTAGGGAGTGCTCGTACCGACTATCAAAATTCCCGCCAGTTGCGCGCCAGTTTTCTGGTAAAATCCGTTAAAACTTGCAACCCAAAAGCCTTGCTTGATTCTTGCAGTATCTGCGAAACGAAAACATTATAGAAAGTGAGACTTCGGACTATGGTCGATCCGAACGACCCAAGGTTGCAAGCAACGGAGTTACAAGCAAATCAAAAGGACGCCTTTGTAGACTAGGAAGATTTATTAAAAGCACCGTTGACTCGAATAAGCACTCAAATCACCCCCCAACTATCAGATCGAAAACCGCACACTGTACTCTATGTAACAACTGAAACTTACAGCAAGCAAAGAAAGTTCAGCCCAGGGCGAAAGAATAATGCCATCAAACTTACTTTCAGCCTCCACTTCAGAGCTACGCGAGTAGGTCCGTCAGTGTTCGTCACTAGATGCGGCACCTGTCATATCATATCAGTCATATAAGGCGAAATAACTTTTTCTCTGAAATGTTGGTGGAAAGTGCAATATGCTTAAGCCACGCTGGAAATTGAAAAGAGTGCGCTGATGATCAATTATGGCAGCATAGCAAGCATCTAGGGAGTGATCCGTACCGTACTATCAACATGTGTTGCCAGTTACGCCCCAGTTTTCTTACAAAATCTTCTTAAAATTGCACCCGCTCTTCACATGGGCCCGACAGTAGAAGTCGCTTTTCGCAACGCAGTGCCCAGCACGAGTTTCAAGTTTCAGCAAACTCAAAGCAAATAGGAAAATATTTCTTCGATATCCCGCGACCACTTAGGACAGTCTCGTTACGGTTACAGCGTTGCCTTCTCGGTTAGAATATCGAGAGAAGTGAGTTTGCTGATTTATTCGGTAAATGGCAGCTAACTAGCCGTAACAGTCTTGGAGCAATGGTGTGCTTGAGAGTTACGTTTGGGAAATATCAGGCCGGCAGATCGAGTGCCACCAACGGGAAATAAAACGGATGACAGCTAATCTAAAGAATATGACGTCGATCGAATCTGATTGATGTAATATTTCGCACGCAATTGTAAATGTTAAATGACCGTTAGAAGTACAATAAGAAATTACGTTTCATTTACGAGTTCAATCAAAATTACAACCCTACAAATCTATACGATAGCAACATTTACATTAACAGTGTAGAAATATTAAAACAAAACATTTTCAATTGTTTTTTTCTTTACAAACAAATGTACGACCAAATCAGACACGATTAAATGATGATTGTCAACTACTTTCGCTCACAACATCACAACAGATACTATACTACTAGTCTAGTTCTGTTTTGTCTTGGTCTTTTTTCCTTTCTTAGCTGCAGCGCCAGCGCCAGGCGCTGCTTCCATGTTGCCGATCGCGCCAGTAGCAACAGCGTCAGCGTCAGCGTCAACAGCGTCAACAGCGCCAGCGTCAACAGCGCCAACGCCAGCGCCAGTCTCGCCAGCGCCAACTGCCATTGCAACATCTTCAGTAGGTGCAGCAGTAAGTGCAACATTAGGCGCTTGGCCAGTAGGTGCAATATCGCCAGCACCAGCAGGGACTTCTTCAGGAATGGGATCGCCAACATCGCCAACGGGTGGTGCAACCATGGTAAGATACATGGGTGCAGCACCAGTAGGTGCCTCGCTTGCGCCAGCGCACGAAGCACCTGCACAATCAAGCACAAAAACGAAACATTTTTAGTAAATATACAACAGAATTATTCAGTTCAGAGCCGATTGAACCCAACAGACAAATAGACAATTATAATTTACCTGCGCCATCAGGAAATGGCAAGGCGATCTTGGCTTTGCCCTTGCCTTTGCGCCTTTTTGGTGGTGGGGGAGGAGGGGTGACGTAATCTTCGTCCTCACTATCGCTGTCGATAGTGAGAACCTGGCGATTGCTGATCCAGGTTGAAGGTAGCCCCCATTCTTTGATAAAAGCATGGGGCAGGTCCTTCGTGACCTCCACAATGGCCTCCAGGGTCTGGACAGCGCCAGAGATGTCAGCGATGTTCCTGGACAGCTCGTAGCTCGAGGCCAGGCTCAAGTTGTAAAATGTCTCGGAGGACATGTAAATGTCGTACAGCTTGCCCACTTCCACGTGCTCCAGCAGGGGAGCTACGTCCTGTAGGGTTGCCCCAGCCATGAGCCTCCACCCAGTGGCCATGAGAACGTCGCCAGGGGCATCTCTAAAAGTGACAGATACCACGGGTTGCTTATCTTTGGTACGTGATAAGGTGCGTGATTTGCTTTCGCATATAGCAAAAACACGGAATTTAAGACTGGATAGGTCCTCATCGTTCTCAAACTTAGTCTTCAGGGTGCCAAACCAAGTTTTGGAAAATTGAGACATGTTGAAGTTAAAGTTGCTTTGATGTATATTTTTGAATTCAGAAATGATAACAATAAGAGTCGTTGATAATTTATATGTTGATACATAGGGGCACTGTCACAAATTTAGTAAAATGTGTGTGGCCATAATGATCGCCAAATGTCGTCATCAAAGCATGCCAATTGTCAAATGTGTTACATTTGTAGCGTATCAACAAATATTTGCATTTTATATCAATTTGATGGTTGAAATTACTTTGAGAAAACTCTGATTTCATCAATTATTCATGTATCAATCGATGTGATTGGCCAAACAAATATGTTTCATTTTGAACCAAAGATGAAGCGAAATTGTTCATCTTTCAAATCTCAAGCTGATTTCATAGTAATATGTTGTCAATTGGTATTGGTGAACAAACAAATCAATCAAATTGTGTTGTACTATTCAAATCTCAAGATAGTTGTGATTCATTGTTTAAATATTCGATCATATTTGATCATTGATTGGTTGTAAATTTTGATGTAAATTTGTTCTAGATATCGTGAGTGGTCTATGGTTAAAAGACACTGAGAGGCCCACATGTGGACAGAGGGAAGTGGTTGTAATGTGGTCGCAGTGTAAGGCGGGGCGCGGGGAGGGGGTGGTCGTTAGGGGTGTGACAAGGAATAGTGGGGGACTTATTGGTATGGGGTTGATAAACCGGGTGACCAAATAAACACGGTGACGTGCGGTAAGCGGTTAACTAGATCGCGGCGGTTACAAGATATCGTTCGTGCACCCAAGTCCCACCCAATAAAGAAGAATAAAATTTAATAACGATAATAAGCCGTCGATTCCCCTACGGGTGACGGCCACCCTGTGGGGAGGGGGTTTTTCCCCACACACCCCCCAAAAATGTGAGAAGCAGCTTGCTTTCCATCGGAGTTCGGCCACCCATACCTGACGTTCATGGTCGATTCCCTACGGGTCACGGCCACCCCGTAGGGGAGTCCCCCCCACACCCCCCAAAAAAAAATGTGGAAGCAGCTTGATTTTCATCACGATACGGGCTCGGCCAGCCCATACAGTACTGTACAGCTGACGTTCATTTCATTGTCATCAACTTTCATTCTCGAAGCTTTACGCTTGACAGACTGCGTCTCATGTCATGTCATACGTCTAACGCCTTATGTGTCAATGTCCAGTCGACCACATCCAAATATTTATACCGTCAATTAAGTCTTCGTCCCTTTTTAAAATTAAATAAGTCATATTAAAAATAATACTACAGTGTTAAGTTATACAGCTAAGTTATATTTATACTCAACACTCGTGACACTGTGCAATTCCAATAAAATTAAAAATATATATATTATAATTATATTGACCAATTAAATATAAAGAGGCTTTGTATTGAATATTCTAAATATCAAATTATATACTGCCGCGTGCGACACATAATTATCCACGACACACGAATCGTTTCGCAGTTTTCATCTACGACGCTAAAGTGCGTAACAGGGGTTAAATTGAGTGGGTGTAACGCGTGACGCTCGAAAAGCGTGACGCTCGAAAAGCGTGACGCTCGAAAAGCGTGACGCTCGAAAAGCGTCACGCTCGAAAAGCGTGACACTCGAAAAGCGTGACGCTCGAAAAGCGTGACACAAAGCAGTGTTCGTTTTGGAATAGCTGGGTTTCGGCGAAATGAACCTTTAAAAATTTATACACAAAAGCGTGACATAAAAAACCGGATTTATCAAAGAGGGGGACAATCTAAAGATTTTTCCCCAATACACAAAAGCGTGACATAAAAAACCGGATTTTTCAAAGAGGGGGACAATCTAAAGATTTTTCCCCAATACACAAATTTGTGACGTCATAAAACAGACTTTTTCAAAGAGGGGGAGAATCTAAAGATTTTTCCCCAATAGATCATACTTTTATGATCTCCCGATGCATCATCCCGATACATTAAATTATAAATGGCTACTGCCCGGCGGTTGAGTACTCCCTTGAGTACCGAAGGAAAATATGTTGAGCGGCCATTAGACTCGACTATAAGGGTCAATTGACATCCGCTCTTAAAATTCATTCAAGACCCTTTTGAATTTGTCCAAACACGACTACATGTCATTGTTGAATTTAGCCGCCTTTACTTGCAGTGCGAACTTGGGGGGTAAAATGCCTGAAAATAATTTATCTTATTGTCTTACGACAAAACACCTTGCTAGACATGCCGCTTGTTGGCCTCAAGATGTCGAATGAACCACCACCCTTTTACTTTGAGATGTATTCTAAAGGTTTGTAATGTTGATGCCCACTAGGATGCCGTTTAGCCACACACACCTCAACCTCCGAGTAGTAGTCACTAAAAGAACTTGAAATTTCCCTGATCGTTTTGCGTCTCAATTTCGGGTAAAATTTTCAAATGCATGCACCCTAATGGTTGGAAAATTCCGCAAAAATTCCCAGATATAGTTTGAAGTCATATACAAACATCGCTATGCTTACTATTGGTAATATATCACACAGATCGCATGATATGGGCCACGCAAAACTGAGATTTTTGTCATTTCGTCCCATACTTAACCCCTAAACAGCGGTCTGAGTCAATAATGACCCAAAGCCGTTCATACGGTTCGACATGTTTCACTTTTAATATCTCGAGCAGTGTTGACCGCATTCGGTATGTTCGTAGCTCGAGGTTTTGGGCTTCACGTCGATCGAAGCACATGCAAAGCTCGCTAGCTGTGTAGCTGACGATGCGTGTGGCAAATATGGCGGGCAAAAACGTAAACGCTATGATGAAACGTCAAAAAAGATTCCGCTGTTTAGGGAATCCGGAGTTGAGCCCGTTGGTGCGAGTCATGCATCGCGCAGCAAACAGGGCCATGCATAACAGGAAAGTGGGCCACACATCGATCCATGTATCATTATTATGTATGTCTTGAATCTAAGCCACGGTATAGCTCAGTCAGTTCGAAAATCCGCCTGAGAAAAATTATCAAAGACTTGAAGACTTTTTCTGCAAAAGTGGAAATATCAAACCTGCAAAAATTGCTCCCCATGTGACAATATGCATGCATCGCGAACACTACACGTGGTCTATCGACCGATGGGGCACAAGGCAAGTTAGTTTAGGTCCTTAAGGTGCTATGATATGATTGGTAGGCCCCCCCAATCACGTTCAGGGCCTGAAAAAATTATTGCGCCTCAAGTACTCAAGAGAGTACTCAACGCGATTTCAGTACTCTCTTGAGTACTGCCGGGCAGTAGCCATAAAACCGCTAGAGCTCTATTGCTAATATTATGTTACATTGTATTTACTTTATTATTGAGTTTAGGAGGCACTGTACGATTACAGTAATCGCTCACCTTTAAGGAAACTCGACGTTAAGGAAGCAGCCAGCGTTTGGGGGGGGTACCCAAGTTGACGAGAATAGCTGGCTGGTCTTTTTTGCTAAGGAAATTCTCCAAAATAAGGAAATTGGTTGCTGGCAGATCACCGAGAGTGGATTCTCTTAAATTCTATGAAAAATGGGAATTTTTTTGACTTGACAGCGAGCGTTCAGCACGATATCTTAAAGTTCTAAGTAGTCAGCTTCAGAAATAATCGCGTCGTCATATATAGTCTTGCTTCAATTCTTTGAGCTGCGCACGGCTCTCTGGGTGCATACTGTACAGTTTAACAGTTGGTAACAGTGGCGGACTCTCTAAATTTTAAGAAAGCTGCTGGGCTGAGTTACGTGGACGTGGATGAGTTTAAGAAATTAGCTGGCTGGCTCGAAATCCGAAATTCCTTATTCTTAGCGATTCTCTTAGGACGCGACGCTGGCGGGGGGGGGGGTACCCAAGTCGATGGGAATGGCTGACTGGCCCAAAATCTCCGGTTTTCTTAAAGGTGAGCGATTACTGTATAACATATTAAATACAACACTTTGATATTGTATCGTACAGCATTGTGCATCGATTGCTAGACCGGTTCGTGCATTGTATTTGCTGAATATATCAGCTGGACTGTATATTCGGTGAGTCAGATAATCAGAATAGATAACCGGTGAGAATACTCAGTCTTCCCGTTATATGTTCGGGGTCTAGGGTTCCGGGACCGGTGACAGGCATACACCCTAACTATAGGAATGACAGTCGGGGCGTCACTTCCAGCACACCACCTAGGGTGGTGACTGGCAAACTAGGTGGTCACGGAACTGAAACAAACACCTACTCAGCTTCGGTGGAAATACGCATCCTACAGGAGAACCTGTCCTTTCTGGCAGGGTAACTCCTGAAACTAGCAGTCAGTGAGGCATATTGCAGAATACAGATACAGTTAAAACCCTAAATTAAGCCCATCTTGGGGCAACCTGAACCAACAGCATCACAATCCGGAGGCAGGCTAATCCAATCCCGTCAACTCTAGCCACGTCGAGAGTGCCCGGGAGAGCCGGTGCCTTTGTTACAGCGCCCAGGAGAGCTAGTACCACTGTTTGGCAAATCATGCGTAGAGCAAAATGAGAAAGTTCAGAAAGTGCCGATGTTCCTGTAGTCAGTTGCACCGGGTGCAACCAGCCGGGTCCTGTGCTCGATTGATGAAGAAGGTGCATCCTCGTCCAACTCGCCCCAGGCGGGTGGCACATAGATCGGCGACGGTGGAGCACCACCCGGCGAGGGCGGCACGGTAACGATCGGAGCCGCTTCGGGTGGTTGCGAGGGACCCGGGTACCACGTCCAAAGGGTGCCGAGATAACTCCCATGGTCGTTGGGGTACCACCCCTCCGGCCGCCAATAGAGCGCCGGCGGGACGGCTGTGGGCGTCAGCACACCAGCACCACCGACCTCGTCGCCGGTGTGCTCCGGGGTTGCTGATGATGCTTGCGCGGAGTGATCTTGGGAAGGCATGGCAGTTGCACAAACAAAGAAGGGCATGCAGACCGCGAGAGATGTGAGGGCGGAGAACCCAAAACCCATCGGCGGTCTGCCGCACCCCAAGGCTTGCCGCGGTGGCGGAAGACCCTCGTCGTCATCCTCGGAGTCGTCTGCTGCCACTGAAACCGAATCCACGGGCGCAACGGCCCCCATGCTGTGCATCGCAAGGGTCGGCTCCGGTCCCGTGAGGTCCAAGTTGACCGCGAACTTGTCCATGAAGGACACGTGCGGCTCGTGTGCGTGCAACGCGCTGACGGGGTACAACTCCCCGTCGGACACCACCGACTGCGGAGCGGAAGGCGGCGCTGTTGGCGGTGGTACGACCAGAGCGTCGGCATGGACCTTGGCATGGACCTTGAAGTTGTTGATGTTCACAGCACCACCAACCGTGCAGACCCCGAAGCGGGTGTCAGCGGGCTGGCAGCACTCCAGATACTCGTCGATGGTGTCGGGCACCTGCTCCTCGGCGACAGCGAAGGAGAAGGCGGAGACGGTGTCGTAGAGCTCCGGTTTGCCGTCTGCAATGTAGCAGACGGCGTCGAAACGAGCGGCATCGTTGTTGTCCATGGCGTTCTGGAACAGCGCGGCGAAGACGTCATTCTCGCTGTCCGCAACGCTGAAGCCGTGTGCGCCAACATGTCCGCGTGGCCCGCCGTTCGGGCAGTCCCGATGCCAATGCTTTTCCGCCGTAGCGGAGCATGTCGGGTTCCGGCACAAAGGAACGAACGTACCGGTGGGTTTGTGGAAAGCCACCCTCCCCGAAGGCCTCCCACAGAAGGTCTGCGGGAAGTCGCTGTGCTCGGGAAAAGGCTTCGCTGCGAAGCGGACTCCGTCACCATGTCCACCTCGTCCGATGGCGTTCTTCTTGTCGTTGCGGGTCGTGAAGCCCTTCGTGTCGTCGATACGGTTGTGGAGGGCTTTGATCTCTTTCTTCATGTCGAAGAGCTGGTCGCGGAGCTCGCTGAAGATGGTCTTGAAGTCTTCGTTGTCGCTCTGTCCAGTCGGGGTGAGGGCGGAGAACGTGCGCGCAGCAGGCGGGACGTGCGAGTCCGTCCCGTTTTGTGCGTAGCATTCACGGGTCCATTGCTGGATGGTGGCAAGGGACTCCGCCGCACGTTGGTCGTGCAGCAAAAGGCGGTTGACAACCGGGGCATAGAAAACCGGGTCGAGGGACTTGATGTACAGGGACTTGACCTCCATGTCGTCGAGGGTGCTCTTCCGTCGAGCGGACCGGAGAGCGGCGTTGAAGGCGGCGATAGTCCGCGACGGGTCGAACTGGGTGATCTTGATGGCCAGAAGGTCTGCGGTGCCCTGAAAGGGTCCGCCGGAATCCAGAAGCATCCTGGCGATCTCCAGCAACACCCGCTTCCCATCAAACGGGTGTGCCTCCGCCGAAGACTCCATCCAGTCTGCCGCGGGCGACACCGGAGCGATGATGTACTCCAGTGTCGAAAACAACAGCTTGTTCGCCTCAGCGCGGACGGGCAGGGTGGCATCCTCCAGGTCGAACAGGGAAGAAAACGCGTCCTCATCAGTGACGAACATGTCCCGCAGCGCCAGGACCAGACAGGCGAAGACGGAGCCGACGTCCGACTCCGTACCGTTAAAACGCCCATGTCTGTCGTTGTACACCTTCTTGATGACGAGCTTGGCGGCCCGCTCGTCGAAGGACTCCTTCGCCAGACGTCTGACCTCGTCGAGGAACATCGCTCCCGCTGATTGGGCAGCCGGCGCAGTCGCAACCGTAGGTGTGGCTGGTGTGGTTGCATGTCTGGCTGTGGCATCGTCGAAAATGGTAACTAGTGAGCGGCGTGCGGCCGCAGTGTGCGATCTCGTAGAAGTACCCATGATGAAATGACTATAGAGACAGGGTGAGGTGAATAATGCTAGGTGAGGCTAACGGTGTGGGCGACGGCTTGCGAGTTGTGGCGGGTCGTCGAGGATAATCCAGGGAAACAGCAAATAATACGCGGTCGTGTGGGACGAAAGGACGTGATCGATGCCGGACGGTATACTAGTGACAAGAAACAACAAAATCCAGCCCAGCGATACTGCACGGAAAATTAAGCTGCCATAACGCGCGCCCCGATTGTCCAATCAACCGCGCGTCCGTAACTGAGGGTACTGAGCCATACCGCCCATACCGAAAACCCCTCTAACGCGGGTTCCTCACCCCATCTCAAGCGTCGGTGCTTAGCCAATCATGGCCAAAGTCGCAGTGTAAAATTAAGAGTGCGTGGGACCAAACCTGCTGAATATATCAGCTGGACTGTATATTCGGTGAGTCAGATAATCAGAATAGATAACCGGTGAGAATACTCAGTCTTCCCGTTATATGTTCGGGGTCTAGGGTTCTGGGACCGGTGCGTGACAGTCATACACCCTAACTATAGGAATGCCAGTCGGGGCGTCACTTCCAGCAATATTCACATCGTTACCACAGCAGTTAATATAGCGTGTCACATTTGAAAACACTAACTGCATACGAAGTATAATAACATACCAATAGCATCATTTCTAGTTGGCGCGAAAAAAACCAGCGAATATGTTCTTATATGATGGTTTTCAGCAATTTTTTGGTCTCCAATCGTATCATTTTCCAGCCCAAAATCTTCTTAATTAGGTTGTTTTTGCCCGCGTCTCGGGGGAAAAGCCAGCGCTGGCGTACTTTCTAGTTCTTAAAATTTCGGCGAAAATCCAGCAGCTGCTTTCTTATAGGCGAACTTTCTTATAACCCGACTTTTACTGTAATCGTAAATATGCACCGGGTGCCCCGCCACATCACCGCCATCATCTAGAAGCACACGACCCTCATCGGGATCAATGGGTGATTGCTGCGGGAGGGGACAGAAATTCGTCGTCATACTCCTCGTTAACCGCCGGATCCACCTCTTGAAATACAACCTCTAGTGGAACGGTGTCGGAAGTGCCAGGGAGCAAAGCCTCCGGGAAAACGACGTTCAAAGTATATACACCGGTACTGATCGTCATCGGCGCATTGATGGTCTCCATCGTCCTCTGTTAGCACGGTGCCGCCTTCAAGTCGAGTCGCTCGGGAGAACGCGACATACAGTTGTCCGTGGGAGAAAACGGGCTTGGGTAGGTATAGCCCGACGTGTTGTAGGGTTTGGCCTTGACTCTTATTTATCGTCATTGCGAAGGCGGGGCGCACGGGAAATTGATATCGTCGGAAGGAACACGGCAGGCCTGTCGAGATACACACAATTTATACACGAATGAAAAAAATACACAACTGTATGAAAAACCGAAAGTGAAAGGAAATAAGTCAATAATACGATAACAATGATGATGCGTTGGTCAGCAAGTGAACTAACTTTACCTGTGAGCTGGGGATCGGCTGTCATCGGAATGCGAGGTATCCATACACGGTTACCCTTATGTTGACCGCCCAATATCTCGGCGTCAATTAAGCGACCGGATATAGCACGAACGATTAGACGTGTGCCATTGAAAAGCCCGTTGGGGGAGTCCAAGTTGCGCAACAACATGATCGGGGACCCAGCCTTCAATCGAAGAACGTGGTGAGGGAAACCAGAGGGGTTAGACTTGTTCAAGAACTCCACCGGTACCAGGTGCGCATCATCCAACTCCTCGACTCGATCAGCACTCCGCACCTCGTGTTCATCACCGGGTAGCATAGCGAGAAGCTTCGCATTTAGCATATCGGCGGTCGCGTTTAGCGGGGTCATGATAGTGCGTTCGGAGAGGTATTCCGCAAAGGACGCAGTGTCGAATTTGAGCAGCATGTCCGGGTAAACACGTTCGTACGATGAGCTTGCTGAGGGTACGCTCGCCCACAGGGAGGCACATCTGGTTGGGCACGCGGATGCAACCCCGCTTGAAATGGGAACCTGCAAGCGGATACTATTATCATAAGTCACACGCACGGAACCGTGCGATCATTGCTAGAGTAAAAACAATAGAAGGATTGCGCACCAGAAGTGTCGGCAGCCGCTCCAATCCGAAGCAAGTAGTTTGCGAAGGATTGCTGGGCCTCGGCCAGCGCATGGTCCCCAGCGTGTACCATGAGGGCGGCGCGCACATTTGTCGTTAAGCGAAGAACACTGAAATGGCGCCAGAGAGGTGAACGCGACAACACGATGCCGGAGATATCTGCCCGCGTGCCCCGGTACAGAACACGATCGGCAAGACTTGCCGGAAGTCTTCAGCGAGTCAGAAGGATGCTCTTCCCTCCGAACGGCTTGTCGATGCCCGTAACGTCTCGCAACAATCGGTCTACAGCCTCCAACAAGTGACGGTGGATCATGGAGGCCTCGTCCCAAATGATCAGTACGGCCTCGCGCAGAAGGGCAGCTTCGTCACTCGACTTGACCATGTTACATACGGTGTCCTCATGAAGATGTACGAATAGGGCATTTAGTTCGACTGTGCGATGTACGCCCACCGACCAACAGTTGAGCGGCGATGCCCGAAAACGCCATGGCCAAGGCGACCTTTCCCTGCCCACGTACACCATCGAGCAACGCGTTCTCCAAGAAGGTTTTCCCAGTCCCAACAGGACCGTCCACGAAAAATACACGTAGCAACGCAAAGTCCTCGGGGTTATCCACAACCCGACGAACTTCATCGATCATCCGCCGTTGTTCCGCATTAGCCTTGCGCCTCGCTTCCTCTGATGAGCCGTCGCAAAAAGCTCGAGTGTCACAAAGTGGTCACATGCATAATGCAACATTTGCAACTTTTTGGAGTTGTGTGACCTTTTAAGGTCAATTGTAAGACTCGGAGTGAAAAAAAAAATTCCAAAAAATATTTTCCGGCTCGCCGGCGGCCAAAATCGATGGTTTTTGGCTTGAAAAGGCCATTTTGAGTGCGCGGGTGCTAGAGGATTTCCCGTCGGTGTCCGAATCGCGTGTTTGAACTTCGTGGGACCTTCCAAGGACCATCACGGGTCACTTAGTGGAAGAAATGATGAGAAATTTCTGTTTGGGGTGCTCGCCGGGGGCCAAAATGGCCGTTTCTGGGGCCTGAGCAGGCCATTTTGCGTGCGCGGGGCTATAGGATTTCAGTTAGGTATCCGAATCGCGCGTTTGAACTTTGTGGGACCTTTCAAGGACCATCACGAACTACTTAGTGGAAGAAATGATGAGAAATTTTAATTTGGGTGCTCGCCGGGGGCCAAAATGGCCGTTTCTGGGGCCTGAGCAGGCCATTTTGCGTGCGCGGGGCTATAGGATTTCAGTTAGGTATCCGAATCGCGCGTTTGAACTTTGTGGGACCTTTCAAGGACCATCACGAACTACTTAGTGGAAGAAATGATGAGAAATTTTAATTTGGGTGCTCGCCGGGGGCCAAAATGGCCGTTTCTGGGGCCTGAGCGGGCCATTTTGCGTGCGCGGGGCTATAGGATTTCAGTTAGGTATCCGAATCGCGCGTTTGAACTTTGTGGGACCTTTCAAGGACCATCACGAACTACTTAGTGGAAGAAATGATGAGAAATTTTAATTTGGGTGCTCGCCGGGGGCCAAAATGGCTGTTTCTGGGGCCTGAGCAGGCCATTTTCAGGGTTTCAGGGTTTGTGCTACATGTAGGTCAAGGATAACATCGAATTTGCAAGCAACCCATGTCCGTTGCATTCCTATGGGGTTTCGCATTATGATTGCAAGCATATTGGACCATTATAACCCATCAAAGATTAAGTTACACAAGTGCAGCTAGGATACGTTGATGCTCCGCCTCCGGTACTATCAAGTAGTCCTGCCTGCCTACTTTGCGCTTCCTCAGAGCCACTTCCACACACACTATATGATGTGAGTACGTCAAACATTTTCTGCTATTGTCTACAAAGTACTCCGTGCATGTGCTTTCATCCCTCCATTCCAAAAATCTGCCTTCAACAACGAACTCGCCAGGGGTAGCATGCACTCCTGCCCCTGCACTCCCCCCCACACCCTGTGTGTAGTAGTCGTCTTTGATGCCGTCCGCGTCTAGCACTTGATGCACTCCACCTAGCGCCTTCACCAAATAATATTGGTGGTTCTCATCTCCCCCCGATGAGCGTGCAAAGATGCTTCCTCGTGAAACCTCCACTTGCGCCACGTCGTGCGCCTGCTCCGCTGCACGCATCCTCGTTCGCCGCTCTTCCCCTACCGCCTCCGCCACCATCGTGAAAGGCACCCATTCATCCACATGACTCTTATAATGGCACCCTTCACTATCCGGTTGCGGGTGCTCACATTGTGCGTAGCAATAATCGCAATAACATGGACGATCACGCTTCAACCCAACCATTAGGCCAACTCCCGCCCGCACCGAGTGCAACGCCAAAGTGCCATCCACCGTCTTGAAGCCCTGGCCCGACTCGTCGACATCGCCATCCTCCACCAAAAAGAAGAACCGCTGCCCAAATGCCGAGCGCCGGTTGGATCCTTGGTCCTTCGCAAACCGCAATCTCTCCAGGCAGAATTCATACAAATCCCTTGCATTCAATATCTTTCCATACCACTTATCCGTTGTTGCCATTACCGCCAAACTAGCCTCATGCTTCACCGCAACTCCCATTGCATCTTGCTCGCCTCGTGCGTGGGATGTCTCAAAAAAGTTTCGTTGGCACGGTATGCCAAGCCCTCGTACCCATTCCATCGGGCGCCCGCTCTCCACCACATCCGCAAAGGCCGTGCCGCATTTGTTCTGCGCCGCACTCCCATCCGCCCACTCGTGAATGAATTTTGGGAGGGGCAAACCTCTTTTCTGAAAGTACTCCTTGACGATGAGTTTACGCATGTGCTGGATGGCACGGTGGCTATGGGGCATGTCGTTGCCCATAAAGTACAGGTAATCCTTCACAATGATAGGATTCTCCTCCGTGGACTCCACCCCGTCCACCTCCTTTACCGCATGCCGCCATAGCACGCAGCATAGTAGCGAGGCCTGCTTCACAATCCAATGCAAGGATTGGATTGCCCGTGGAATGTTCAATGCATGGTTCTCGCTGAAGTCGAAAAGAAGGAGGCAATGGCCCAAGGGCAAATTCTCCTTGCACTTGTTGAACATGTTCATCGTGTGTTGGGCCATAAAGCAATGGTATGGATATGGCTTTAAAAATGGACAGGTTTGCCCACTCACCCCGGCTAGTTCTTTCACCGCCCAGTCCCCATCTGCATCCTTCCGCACGAACTTGCCCGCGCACGAACACTTCTTGGACTCCCCCGGTACATGCCCCAGCACACACCCTTGTAACTTGGACACGAGCTCCCCTACCGGAGTCTTCTTCTGCACAAACTGTACTCGGTGTTTGTTCTTCCCGTCGTCGTCGGTTCCCACCACCGCGCTCTCGTAGGTACTCCACTCAACCTGCTGGCCGGCCTTTCCTATCTCCGCCTCGCACAGCTTCAGGTTTCGCAACCCCCCGCAATCCTCGCACGACCCATCCAAGCAAGGCATAGCGTGAAACTCCGCAGGCTCTCCGTCTGCCCCCGTTGGCTTCGGGCACAACAACGACGCTACAAACTTTGACGTCGACGAGCCAACCTCGCACCGCCCGCAGACCTTGTCCGGGAACGCCTCTGTCGGCTTTCGATTGGATAGAACTGCCCTCTGCCCCCCTAGCAGAGGGCAACACGTCCTATCCTCGCACTCGCACTTAGAGTGCAATACCTCGTGCGCACGGTTGTATGCTGTCAATGCCAACCGGAAGTCCTCGTGATATCTGCAGCAGCAGGATATCGTGTCCCTCCGGGTAAGCCTGCGCACTTCCTTCGGCTTCTTCTGCTCGAAAGTCCTCAAGCCCACCTTCACATCAGGTTCCTTCTTCTTGAACCTTCTGAACACCTCCAGCTGCGTCATTTCCAGCCACTGCTTTGAGGCCTTTTCAACTCTCCCGTCTTCACGTCGAACCTGTATGACATCCCTTTTGCAGGTGGACACCCGCGTTATCCCTGGGCTGAGCCAGAAGTCCCTTATTTTCTGCAACACTTCGGCGTTCAGGGCGTCCTTTGCCTTCTTCTTCACTTCAGTCACCAAGCCCTTCAGCAGCCCGCTTCCTCGCCTTGCTGCCAGCTCAAGGCCGATACCAGCTTGCAAGTTCCGGTGCCCTAACTGCCCTGTGGTTACCACACCGACTTTTATGCCTAAAACTCCGGCGACCTCTTGCACTGTTTCTGACGCCCCTCCCCCAAACGCCATCGCTGCTCCTGCCAGTTGAATGTCGCGGTCTAGTTTGCAGCGGCTGCTTGCGAGGGAGGCGAAGGCCGCACGTAAGCTGCTCACTATGCCCATACCCACGCGATCCTCTGGTGCACGCATGCCACCACGCACCGCTGTTTGAATGCCGCTGTCCAACGTTTGCACATAGTTCGCGAGCGCTCCTGGTATCAAATCGTCACGCGCGTTCTGAAATACCCCCTGCAGCTTCTTGTTCCAGTGACTTTTGCTTCCCCGCGGGATACCGATAGCAGCGGTAGCGCCCGATCCCCCCTCTTCAGGGACCCGATCAGGGATATCCACTCGCAAACGCTTCCTCGCGCGAGAGTCCGCCTGACGTCGCCTTGCTGCAGCGCGCCGTTTCGCAACAGTGGATACTGGCGTCGTCCCAACTGCAGGCGACGCTATACGCGATTCCACAGCGGGCGGTCTAGGGGATGCCACAGCGGGCGCCACAGCGTGCGCCACAGCGGGCGCCACAGGGTGCGCCACAGCGGGCGCCACAGGGGGCGCCACATCCAACCAGTACTTAGCGAAGGCTGTGATGCGTGAAGCAAGTTCCACGCCACGCTCTACATCTGCTGCATCCACCGGGTACACCTCAGGGAAATCATGCGCCTCTTTGCCAAGGCTTCGCAACAACGGCAGTAAGTCAACTAACACTCGAAGAGAAGACATTGTCCCCGCTAGCTGTTGGGTGTGGCAAAAGCCACAGGTGGGAACCTATGCAATTAGTTCCCCCCTTAAAGTCTAAATCAGTTCCATACTGCAGTAGTAGGGCGGTCCGCTGCTGTACTCTCTCTGACTTTGTTTTTAAAAAAGCAGTTCCCAATTCACCCCCCTATAATCGTCCAGGCCCTCTGCTTCCATCAAGACATCCCAAGCGCAAGGTAGACAAGCGAGCGCGTACTGGTAGTCGGTAATATCGTAAAAATAGCAATCAGGTCCAAACCATACGTGCACTCTTGCTCTCCTATTGCAATAGTCGCACTTCATGATACTTGAGAGTTTAAGTCTTTCGAGTTTGCACTTTCGCGTCCGGTCTTATGCCCGTTCAGGTCTAGTTCACGCATACACGCATCACCGGCCGCGAGATCTAAGCTCCGATGTGACTGGACTGATCTCGCGGCCGGTGAAACTTTTCTTCATACACATCAGATTATGGTATAATTGCGTAGAAGATGTCACCGGCCGCGAGATCAAAGTCTCCCTGTGACTGGATCGATCTCGCGGCCGGTGAAATTTTTCTTCTTACACATCAGATTGTGTATAATTGCGCAGAAGATGTCACCGGCCGCGAGATCTAAGCTCCGATGTGACTGGACCGATCTCGCGGCCGGTGAAATTTTTCTTTGTACACATCAGATTATGGTATAATGGCGCAGAAGATGTCACCGGCCGCGAGATCAAAGTCTCCCTGTGACTGGCCTGATCTCGCGGCCGGTGAAGCGCATGCGCATTTTCAAAGCTTTGCAAGTTAGCGGTTTGGCGAAAGTGCTCACAAGTTTGTCAGTTGTTTAGTAACACCTAGTTACTAAAATCTTCTATATACTTATACTCTCAATACTTATCGAGAAAAAAATGGCCAGTCGTGGAAATAAAGCGCTTTCAATAGCCTTCGGCGCGGAAGCGCAACCCAAGCGGAGCAGGCAATCTCTGTTCCCCCCTCGCCTAGGATGCGTGGTGCCCGATTGCCCGCACATTGGAAAGGCACCACTGGTCGAAGTGCAGGCGACGAAGTGCACTCTATGCCAGGGCTTTTTTCACAGGGGTTGCGGCACGGAATCTCCGCAGTACAAAGGGGAATGCAAGCGCTGCGGGGACATTACCCGCGAGCACTGCCTGTTTTGCGGGAAGGGTGCAGCGCAGGGCGCTCCTGTGGGCCACGCATGCGGAATTTGTAAACGCGGGTTTCACGGCCGTTGCGCGGTTGGCCTCGGGGTGGAGATGGACGATATGGCTTCTTGCCATCGGTCCAACTGTACATGCCCGTTTCAAGGGCTGTACAAAACTCAACCTGCGTTTTTTGACAAGCAGCCCTCCGGCTCATTGGCCTTGCCAGCACAGGAGGCAGCAGGGGAGGCGATCGCGGGAGGGGATGCTGCACAGCAGGCGGCAGGGGAGGCGATCGTGGCAGCAGGAGGGGAGGCAGCGGAGGCAGGAGCGGTCCCCATGCCTATGCTTTTCATGACGATAGGAGAAGGGGAGGCGTCAGAGGAGGAAGCACAGGAGGCAGCAGAGCAGGCAGCAGGGGAGGCGAATGCGGCAGCAGGAGGGGAGGCTGCACAAAAGCCAGCACAGCAGGCAGCAGGGGAGGCGCATGCGGCAGCAGGAGGGGAGGCTGCACAGGTGCCAGCACCTGTGCAGGCAGCAGGGGAGGCGCATGCGGCAGCAGGAGGGGAGGCTGCACAGAAGCCAGCACAGCAGGCAGCAGGGGAGGCGCTCGCGGCAGCAGGAGGGGAGGCTGCACAGGAGCCAGCACCTGTGCAGGCAGCAGGGGAGGCGATCGCGGCAGCAGGAGGGGAGGCTGCACAGGAGCCAGCACCTGTGCAGGCAGCAGGGGAGGCGATCGCGGCAGCAGGAGGGGAGGCTGCACAGGAGCCAGCACCTGTGCAGGCAGCAGGGGAGGCGATCGCGGCAGCAGGAGGGGAGGCTGCACAGGAGCCAGCACCTGTGCAGGCAGCAGGGGAGGCGATCGCGGCAGCAGGAGGGGAGGCTGCACAGGTGCCAGCAGGGGAGGCGATGAAGGCAGGACCTGCAGATGAGCCTGGGGAGGAGGATCCTGCTTCGAGGGTACAGCCTTCCCTGCTGTACCCTCCTGATTGGCAAGCGCAGCTGGAAAGAGCCGGCTATTTCGTCGCTTATATGCAAGATGAAGCGGACCTGGACAGCCTGCACGAGGAGTTTCACAAAGGGTACCAGACGAAAAAAGTGCGGCAGAACTTCATGGAGTGCAAGGAGAAAGGGGTGAAGGTTCACTCGACACCGGACGATCACCGGTTCATTGTCGACGTGGAGGAGAAGACAGGGTTGATGAATCGGTTGGAGGCGTTGGGGGGGGATGTGCTGGGAAAGCTGGGGGAGGTGGATAGCAGGGACTTAGAAATGCGCTCTGGAATGATGG
>LGRX02001874.1:54288-100130 GCA_001247695.2 Cymbomonas tetramitiformis | reverse complement strand
TGGCTAGGGATGCTTTTCCTTCCGAAGACCTCACATCCGTGTTACAGGTTCAGGTCATTCGGACGGACGGACGAAGAGATACCAGAAGCTATCCCCACCACTTCTACGCATGGTTCTTGACGCCCCCTGTGCGGGTCTGGCTCTATCCAGTGCTCTCGGTGATGGTATGCATGCATCGTGGAACGGTGTATGCCGCAGCCAGCAGCGACCTCTCAGCAGGCAGCGCTCCCAGACTCGACATGCGTGCACCGCCTCCGCGCGTGCACGCCGGGTATACGATGTTAGGAATAGAAACCGCGCTGAAGGCAGGTGGTAGTATACTCCACCCCAGTTCCCTGTCAGTGCTTTTTCTGGATGCTCAGGAGTCGCATGCCGCCGATTTCACTCCCACCCACCGAATGCAGGCCCAGCGGGTGTTAGCTGACTGTCGCGCCAAATCAATCAGTATCAATTGGACCAAGTGGTATCGGCCATGGCAAACCCAGTCGTCCGGAGCCGACTCCTTTTTCGATGGCGGTGAGGGGTTCCTCACTCGGTCCGATGATGCCATGGGAGCACCTCCAGGGATTGATAAATTTCTCGAAACCCTTGGGCCAATTTCAGGCACCGTGGAAAGGGACCACGCTTTCCTGAGTAGCAATATGAATGCCTTTCATGTAGATAACATTTCCGAGCTCGCTTCGAGCCCGTATAGGAATCTGCTGGAAGCAGTGACATCCCAGCAACCGGCACCAACAGTCATAGTTATCATGGGCGCGTACGTTTCCCAGTGCGTGCTGCACACCGCCCTTGCGGCGCAGCAACTGGGATACTGCATAATAATTGTGGAAGACGCGTGCGTGGCATACCCCACACTGAATAATGTCGCGCCGGACAAACTTGAGCAGGTTGTAGAGGGGCATTGGGATCTCCTTACTCGTTGTGCAGTGGTGTTAAATGTCGAGGATTTCATTAGCGGCATTCAGTAGCAATTTTTACACACGCCTTGCGATAGCATACGTACATCACTCTAGACATTTTATTAGCAAATTGTACCGCTGTCTCCACTTGGACAATAGTAAATTGTCTGATTACGTCCTGCTGAATACTGTCGCTCTGATTAATACAGGCGCGGCAATCATGGCATGGCCGGTGGAATTCACCCTCACTTCCTACCCTCACTTGTCCACCATCTCATGTTGCAAATGACAAAGCACATTACACAGGAGACCGAGGCCACCATCTCCTATTTCATATTCTTTTGGAGTGGATGAAGAAGCACTGGCTTTGCAGGACAAAGCCAGAAGTGCTGTTCATTAGGGATTGGGTAGAGGAAAGGATAATGTGGGCAGTTGGTGAGAAGGTTCTTGTTTCGTGTGAATATGGTATTGTTCAAGTGCCATATGATATTGCACAGCTGAGTGGGACTCCCGTACATATTCCCGAAGGCGAGCCGGAAGTTGAGCATCAGATGTGTATCAGTCCCAGATGGCATTCCTCATTGTGGCTCGTGAATGAAGAGTATTTGAAAGAGCCACATTATTGGTTAACTGATCTGCATCGTGCGTGTTACTTTCGTTACCGGTGGAATTTGCACAAGGCAGTTATGCATAGATACATTGCAGACCTATTGTCAGAGTGGGAAACAATTTAAATGTACTGCAAAGACGAGTAATTGGCAACTAGCATGTATAGAGTAAGGTGGAAGGAAATTGAAATATTACTACAATCTAATAATAGTAGATTGTATATAATATATGTATTATTAGATATGTATATATGATTGTAATATTAGATTGTAATATTACATATATGATATTACAATAGTTGATTGTAATCTTGCAATAATAATACAATATATATCATCCATATTGTAATAGTAGATTGTAAGATTACAATATTAGATTGTAATATTAGAATATTATATTGTAATATTAGAATATTAGATTGTAATATTACAATATGATATTACAATATTAGATTGTAATCTTGCAATAATAATACAATCTAATATAATAATATTGCTGCTGTAGTAATAATAATGTTGCTGAGCAATATTACAATGTTGTAAAACGTACCACAGTTCTTCGCAAGGAAAGCGCCTGTTGAATTTCCGGGTAGCATGGTAATAATTGTTGCAACATTACAACCTAATCTTGTAATATTATTGCAATATTGCAATCTAAAATTGAAATATCATATTGTAATATTACAATATACTATTACTGTACTTGGGTGTATCGCGAGTCAGACGAGAGACAGACGTGTCAGAATGACGAGTGACAGCACCAATGACAGTCACCAGTATGACCGCAAGGTATGACGAGGGTGACTGACAGCTTGTGACTTTTTGAACATCTGCAACCACAGCAGATCAGGTTGAGAGAATTGGTGGGAAACCATTCCAGAAATGGGGGGAACCGTTTTATATTCAAACAGCCACACAGAACTGGAGGGAAACCAGGAGAGTCCCAGTTCTTGCCACATCATCAGATCTATGATTATTCAGCAAATCAGAGCAGAGATCATTGTATGACTGGCAGCTGCAGTCCAAGGGCTAAATGACAAGACAGGTCATAGGATATGTGAACATGAAGTGACTGAGCACTGTGACTGTCGAATTCGGATGAGATCTGAGGGAATTCGAGTCGACATGTTACTACTTAAAGAGCTGAACAAGCCCTCATGTCTGTTTTTGAATTAGTTACACATTGGCACTGAGCTCTGGTGTCTTGTAACTTCAAACAGTGAAAGTTCACCTAAAGTTAAATGAAATATCCGACAGTATACAAAGCATTCCAATATCACCCTATGGTCCCAAGACCATATTCTCTGTAAGTGTTACTTGCACCCTTGTGAGACTGGTTCAGTCCTCACAACCGAACAACCGGTATCAGCGTGGTCGTGGTTCACGACACTCGTTAGTATCTGCGTTCCACAACGCGTAGTACAAACACAATTTTAGCTTGAATTTCCGCCTTTGGGCGAAGAAATCGTGCCTCAACCAAAGCACGACTTGTTCTCATAAGAACACTACATATTTATTGATTATCTCGACTTGTTCCCGCATAATGATGACGACTGCACGCCTTCAGAAATTGTCTCGTACCAGCGTGTAAATTTCTCCAGCGACCTTTCCGCAAACCGGTGAAATTTCAGTTTAAATCGGCAAATTCTCGCTGGGCAAGTTTTGACAATTCTTGAAGAGGCAGACACCGTACGACAGCACCTGAACTACGAGCTCAGCACCGAATTTTGGTGCCCTTCTCCTCGTGCGGTGATCTTCCTGCGCAATTTGCCCCCTGGTGGCGAAATCGTACGGAAATTAACGACTACCGACGCCTCCTCTTTGCTGCCGTTTCCGTGCGCAAGACTGAGAGCGTAATCGACAGCAGCTGCGTTTTGTTACGGAAGAAATCTTCTTTTCTGGACAACCTTTCCGCAGGATTTATTTTTGCCGGCGGTTTGTATCGGTAATTAAACATATTTTAGCCGAAATTATCGCCAGAACGCGTCTGCCATACCGTAATGATGACGAACAACACTTCGAATGACTACGGAGCACAACAGCCCGTCACTGGTGCGAGCGTATCTCCGCTACCAGTGACGTCTTTCGGGCCGGCAGTGTCGGAATTGGGCGCCCACTTCGGGGTCCCGCCGTCTGACGTACAACACACAGCTGGTTTTCCGCCGTCTCCGTACGACCACAGCGGACAATTTGCTGCGTACCCTCCGGGTGCTGCTTTCGACGCCGGGTTAATGATGACACCGCAGCAGCAGAATTTTCAACAGCAGCAATTTGTGGGCCAGCCGCAAATGCACCCGCAGACGCCGCAACAACAGATTTTTCCACAACAGCAATTTGTGAACCAGTCGCAATTGCAACCGCAAACGTCGCAGCAGCTGGAGTTTCAGCAATTCGTGCACCGGCAGCAACTGGAACTGCAACGACAGCATCGATTGCTTTGGCAGCAACAACAACCGCACCAGCATCAATTGCAGCCGAGATCGTTGTGGCAAACGCAGGTGCCGGTTGCTTCCGTTGCAGTGAGACCCGTGTCACCGGTTCCCTTCGGTGCCTTCACACCTGAACCGGTGCAGCCTCCCTCTACACCTGCCTTCCTTGCTGCTTCTGGACAGGCACCCTTGCACACGGGCCCTGTCGACCCTGCAGGATCTACCAGCCCTGAGGGGGGGGGAGGAGAACCAACGCCAGTAGGACCCTTGCCGCTGGCTTCACAGCTCAGCGCTGGTTCCTGCACAGTATCTCCTGCAGTGTTCTTTACTGACGTTACGCAGGGCGGTGCTCCTGACCCAGCGATTTTGTCTGCGTTATTGACTTCGGGACCTGCGCCTATTACTTCTTGCCCAAAGATGGGGGATTGGGTCCCCATGGCAACAGGGGCCGCCGGAGGCCCTGGCCAATTTTCTGCGACGTCAGTAACAGAGGCCAGCGATGCGGTGTCTTGCCCGACGATGGGGGATCGGGTCCCCATGGCAACAGGGGCCGCCGGAGGCCCTGGCCAATTTTCTGCGACATCAGCAACAGAGGCCAGCGCAGCGGTGTCTTGCCCGACGATGGGGAATCGGGTCCCCATGGCAACAGGGGCCGCCGGAGGCCCTGGCCAATTTTCTGCGACGTCAGTAACAGAGGCCAGCGCAGCGGTGTCTTGCCCGACGATGGGGGATCGGGTCCCCATGGCAACAGGGGCCGCCGGAGGCCCTGGCCAATTTTCTGCGACGTCAGCGACAGAGGCCAGCGCTGCGGTGTCTTGCCCGACGATGGGGGATCGGGTCCCCATGGCAACAGGGGCCGCCGGAGGCCCTGGCCAAAATTCTGCGACACCAGCGACAGGGGCCAGCGTAGCGGTAGCAACGCCAGGGGGGCCGACGACTGAAGAACGGGCGGCAAGCGTCGGGATGTTGCGGCGATTGGCACAGGCAACGACTGAGCGAGCGTCACGAGCAGCTAGCTCTCCTGCTGCCGTGAATGCGCCACTAGCACAGCCAGCAGTAAACGTTGCTTCAGCGGGCCATGCAGGTTCTGCCTCAGCCGCCCAAGCAAGCGCTGTCCCAGCGGCCCACGCAGGCGCTGCCCCAGCGGCTCACACAAGCGTCGCCCCAGCTGCTCACGCAGGCGTTGCCCCAGCAGCCCACGCAGGCGCTACCCCGACTGCGCACGCAGGCGCGGTCCCAGCGGCCCACGCAGGCGCTGCCCCAGCGGCTCACGCGAGCGCCGCCTCAATCGCTCACGCAAGCGCTGCTCCAGCAACCTTGGCAAGTGCTGCCCCGGTAGTCCATGTGGGTGTCGTTCCAGCGGTTCACACGAGCGCTGCTCAGCTCAGCTACGCTGATGTGTTTCCCCAGCTGCCAGCACCCGGTAACCCTCCAGCACCGATGCCAGCGTCAGGTGACCTAGTCAGTCCAGGCTTAGTGACTGCATTGGAGGCTCATGGGTCGCAACTGCAAGCAGGAGTACGTTCGGTCAGACAGCTGAGAGAGACACACGGGTTACAGCCTGCGGACTTGCCAGTTCACAACCCGGACCCAGTTGCACCCGTCAGCGGCTCAACCTCAGCACCTGCAGCCAGTACGCCATCCCGATCTTCGACCAGACACCAGCATAAAGGCCCAGGAAGATTGTCTGAGCAGGATGTTCTCGGTAGAGTTCATAGAAGGAAAGGGCCAGATCAGAAGGTGAGGGTGCTGAAGTGGACTGAGGATGACAAATCCTTCTGGAGCGACCATAGTGGGGAGAGTGCTGGATCTCAGCAGAGTACCCCAGTTAGGCTGCAGTTGGTGGCAGCTACCAGGAAGGAGAGAGAAACCCTCGTACGTTGGTTTAATAATGAACCACGTACCCAGCCTGGCCGTTTGCAGTTGTACGCAGCCACTGTGACAAATCTGCAGGACTTGAAGGACCAAGTGAGCTCGAGGGAGTACGCTCGCATGTTGAGACATGGAGCTCTCAGACACGAAGGAGGAATTCCCGTTAAGTTCTTCGCGGGAATTAACTTCGGACGAGCACGACCTCTGAACCGACGAGATGAGCACCCAGCTCAGAGCAACAGGTTTGCTGTGCTCCCTGTGGTTCCGTCAGATCAGTCAGCATCATTGGTGGCAGCACCCAGCAACAGCCAGTCAGCCCAGCGAGGATTCCCTGAGGATGACCCCAGCAGCAGCAGCGGTAGTGAATCGTCGCTCAGTGAAAAATCAGTATCACCAGAGCGAGAACGCAGATACCGCAGCAGCAGCAGTGACGACAGTGGAGAGCGGAGCAGAGGGCGGCGAAGATTCAAGAAGAAGAAGAAGAAGTCCAAGAAGCCCAAGAAGCGAAGCAAGTTCACAGCAGAGGAGAAGGGAAAGGCTAGGGTTGCTGTAGCGGCTGAGGAGAACCACTCCCTGACGCCAGAGATGGCGGTAAAAACCCTGCTGAAGGACACGGCTCTTAGAGACCAGGCCTTCGAGTGTCTGCCTGCGGAGAGACAGCGGGCTATAGCCAGTGCGAAGGCTGCAGGAGGAGACGTGTACTGGGAGCAAGAGGGGTGGGAAGCTATGATGGCTGCCCAGAGGACAGTGCTGCAGGAGAGGAGTACTGTACCCCTCACCCGTTGCCAGTGCGTTCCCCCACACCAAAGGACACAGACTTGGTGTGGTACGAACACACCAAAGTCTTACAACCAACACTGAGTGAGGATGAGGCATGGCAGTTGGCAGTGCATAACCACTCTGGAGCCAGCACAGCGCAGACCTCGGGGACAGGAGGGGGAGTGTCGAGTTCAGCATCCTCAGCACAACCTTCGGGCTCGGAGACAGCAGCCTTGGAGGAGTGGAGATACCCCTCAATTCCTATCACTGTGGAACAAGGTATCCGGGACCATGTGAGGGTGCACAACTCGGGGGCGGAAGAAGCCACCGCCATTGCAGCAAAGTATTCCAACTTAGCTGTATGAAGATAGTGTGCGACCGAGACCCCCGCTTTCGCGACGCCATGACTCAGGAGTTCATGCGACTGATGGGCGTCAAGGTAGCTAGTACCACTCCCTACCACCCTCAGAGCGATGGGCAAGCGGAACGCAGCAACCACACCGTGGATCGTATGCTGCGCTGCTACGTTGCTGAGAACCAGGAGGACTGGGACCTCTGGGTGACACCTGTGGAGTACGCGATCAATGACTCCACGTCAGCAGCGACTGGATTCTCTCCCTTTGAGTTGGTGTACGGACACGCTCCCGCAACACAGCTGGACTTCTTCATGGACGCAGCCTTAGAAGGTGGGTCAAGACGAGGAAAAGGTGGGCGAGTAGCGGCGGATAAGAGAGGAACTGCGCACGAGCTGGCCAAGCAGTTCGCGCGGCAACTACAGGCAGCGCGGGTGAATCTGCGGATGGCCCAGCAGCGCATGATGGAGCAGTTCGACGCACGACACCGGCTACAGCACATTAAGGTGAATGATCAAGTATGGGTGGATGGTCAGCACCTGACTCTGCCTGGAGATCGAGGGATGAAGCCGAAGCTGCGCAAGCTCAGGCACGGCCCCTTACGTGTAGTAGAATGTCTGTACAGCGACAGGCAGCAAGAGCTGCCAGAGCAGGACCGTGAAGCCCCGTCAGCGTACAGGTTAGAGCTACCCGTGCATTGGAAGGTGCACGACGTGTTCACAGCGGATCGGCTCACCCCAGTTCAGTCGGGAGCCAAGCACTTCGTGAGTAGGCAGGAGGAAGTGGCACCACCACCAGTCTTGGTAGAGGGTCAGAGGGAGCGTGAGGTGGAACGCATCATCAGCACTCGCTTCAGGAAGCTAGGTGGGAAGGCTGGCGGGACAGTGCAGGAGTGGCTAACCAAATGGAAAGGGCTGCCGCATAGTCACAGCCAGTGGCGAACCCGAGAGGACTTGGAAGGGCGAGGGGGCAGGCTAGAACCTCTGCGAATCTTCGAAGCTGAGGAGGAAAGGCTGAAGAAGGCTCCAGAGAAACGGCGAAGGGAGACTCACAAGGGTCAGGAGGAGCAGCGGGCGCAGTTGATGGCTATGAGACCTCCCACCCCAACAGTCCACAGCAGTAGCCAAAGCCGGGCCTATCAGCCTCACCTCTCGAAAGCGCAGCACCCAGTCAGGATTTTGGTGTTGTTCTGCGGTACCGGCTCAGTGGAGCAGCAGTTCCAACGTCAGTTTAGGGACTGCGAGGTGGTAACAGTGGACATCCTACCAAAGTGGCAAGCCACGTGCACGGAGGACATCCTTCACTGGAACTACAAGCTCTACCCGCGGCATCATTTCGACGTCATCTGGGCCAGCCCCCCCTGCAAGGAGTACAGCAAGGCGAAAACACTGGGAGCTCCAGATCTGAAGCTGGCGGACAGGCGCGTGCGGCGTACCAGGGAGATCATTGAGTTTTACGATCCTGCATATTTCTTCATAGAAAACCCCGCTGGCGACACGCTGCGAGGATTGCACACGCGCGCCGTAATGAAAGGTCTGCCAGAGCCGCTGTTGAGCACCTATTGTAAGTATGGCACACCGTACATGAAGCCAACTCACATATGGACAAATGCAGCACCTTCAGTACCTTTGTTGCTGTGCACCCACACGACTCCCTGCCCTGCGCGAGCGATGCTAGGGAGGCACGAGAACACGTCCCAGGGGGGCATCTCCTCGGCTAACACCCGCGGTATGGGTTCAGCCCAAGCGGTATATGCAATACCTCGCGCGTTGCTGCACCACCTGTTTTGCGAACTGAAGCTGAACGAGCGCATGAAGGAGGAGAGCGCGCTCGCAGTAATGAACCTCATTTCGACGCTGACAGCGAGGACTGACACGTGCGAGTTTCAAGATACCGAGGCTGGTCAGCCACGGGGCGCAATGGCCGCGGAAGACCCGTGATCTGGAAGTGCTGAGGTTGCCAAACCTGATGAGCGTTGGCAGCGTGAGACGGTGAAGCGCCTTGGCGAACCCGGATTGCGGAAGGGGACCCAGACCCAAGGACTGGGGGGCACGGACCCAAGAACCGTAAGGGGGACCCGGACCCGAGGACTGGGGGGCACGGACCCAAGAACCGTATGGGGGACCCGGACCCGAGGACTGGGGGGCACGGACCCGAGAACCGAGGGCTTAGCAGCCCGATCTTGTCGCAAAGTGCATGCTAACCTTCCCTGACTATGTACATAAGAGCACGCAGGACAGCCTAGCGAGGACGTAGGCGCGCCGCAAAGGGGGGGAGAGTTGTACTAGGGTGTATCGCGAGTCAGACGAGAGACAGACGTGTCAGAATGACGAGTGACAGCACCAATGACAGTCACCAGTATGACCGCAAGGTATGACGAGGGTGACTGACAGCTTGTGACTTTTTGAACATCTGCAACCACAGCAGATCAGGTTGAGAGAATTGGTGGGAAACCATTCCAGAAATGGGGGGAACCATTTTATATTCAAATAGCCACACAGAACTGGAGGGAAACCAGGAGAGTCCCAGTTCTTGCCACATCATCAGATCTATGATTATTCAGCAAATCAGAGCAGAGATCATTGTATGACTGGCAGCTGCAGCCCAAGGGCTGAATGACAAGACAGGTCATAGGATATGTGAACATGAAGTGACTAAGCACTGTGACTGTCGAATTCGGATGAGATCTGAGGGAATTCGAGTCGACATGTTACTACTTAAAGAGCCGAACAAGCTCTCATGACAGTTTTTGAATTAGTTACACATTGGCACTGAGCTCTGGTGTCTTGTAACTTCAAACAGTGAAAGTTCACCAAAAGTTAAATGAAATATCCGACAGTATACAAAGCATTCCAATATCACCCTATGGTCCCAAGACCATATTCTCTGTAAGTGTTACTTGCACCCTTGTGAGACTGGTTCAGTCCTCACAACCGAACAATTACAATGTAGATGGTATATATATTATCATATCATATCATATCATGTATACATATCTAAATCTAGATAATATATAATTTATATGTAGATAAGATCTATATCATATATGCATATCTAATATTACAATCTAATAATGTAATTGTATTAGATTACCTATAAGATTATAGGTAATAATCTAATAATATTACCTGTAGTAATATAGGTAATCTAATAATATTAACTATTATTAGATATGTAATAGTAACACCAATCTAATACATGTGATAATTAGAATAAAAAACCACCACAACAAATAAATGTGGGTTGGGCGTGGGGCGTGGACCTCGCAGGGTACAATGGCACCACACAAGCCGCCTTGGTCAGGGGCAATGCCTACTACGCGGCATGTTCATTTCGCGTCAAGCCAGAGGCCACGAACAAGCGAAGGGGAGGCGCAAACGGCAGAGGTGCTTCGACCTCCAGCAAATCAAGCACCGATCCCCGTAAGACTCGCCGGCTCCCTTGTTACCCTTCTACAACGCATTTACTAAAGCCTTGCTTTAAACCTACCAAGCATTTTCGTGGTGACATGACTGGACGGGTCATCCTCGGTTTGCACGGATCATGGATCTTGCAGGAGGAGCACCAGGGCGGTGACGAACCCGCGGCGTCAAGTTTCCTGCCGGAGGACGGTGCCGAACCCGCTAAACCACGAGGCACGTTCTTTTAGTGGCCCTGTGATCCCGTCAGTCAGCATCAAGTGCAGATGTGTATAAAGGGTACAAGAATGCATCAAATAATTGTACGCAAACTCCAGCAAATCATTACACACCCTACCGACCGCACCGAACAACATCGTATGGTATCGGTGCAGTTCGTGGTGTAGACGGTGGCCCGCGCTCTGCGATCCCGTAACGGAGTGCCAAATGCCCTGAGACACACCGGTGGTCGAATCAGGAGCGCCACGCAACCGACAGGCAGCTGGCCCACATCTGAACGTGGAGGCTTTCATAAGGAAGATCCCTGTGGCATTCGACCTGGAGGCGCGGCAGATCGTGGATAAGCCCACGAGTGCATATTGGGCAAACGTCCCCGAGGCCCAGGAGCGATTCGATCTGTGTGTGAAGCTGTTTACCCAGGCGTATCCTACACTGGAAAAAGACGTCGCAACCCGTAAGGTACAACGACGGCTAGTCAACCGACGTTATCTGGGACCGAAGGGCACGACAGTAGAACAGCGCCAACGGACTGACCTGAACGCGGCGACGGAATTCAACAACCAAGTCCGAGACAAACGCCCAGACTTGGTGATAGCCCTGGCGGCACCCACTCATGGTGCCTTGGCCGGGGCCATAGATCCCCTATCGCCAACATCCGATGCTGTTGAGCGGGTGGTTAATGCCGGGAGGTGGCCTACAAATATAAACATGGAGCCTCGACGGAGCCCACGAGTGCACGCCGCTGTTGATGCAGCAGCACCACTGGTTGCCAGTACACCTCCACGGATTAGTCCACTAGTGCACGCCGCTGTTCCTGCAGCAGCACCACTGGTTGCCAGTACACCTCCACGGCGGACTAGTCCACTAGTGCACGCCGCTGTTCCTGCAGCAGCACCACTGGTTGCCAGTACACCTCCACTGCGGACTAGTCCACGAGTGCACGCCGCTGTTCCTGCAGCAGCACCACTGGTTGCCAATATACCTCCACGGACAAGCCCACGAGTTCGCGACGCCGTTCCTGCAGCCGTACCACTGGTTGCCAATACACCTCCACGGACTAGTCCACGAGTTCGCGACGCCGTTCCTGCTCCAGGAGCACCACTGGCTGCAACCAGCGTGCCTCGACGGAGCCCACGAGGTGACGGAGCGGAGCCGAACCAGTATGAGGAGCAGAGGAAGAAAACGATGGCTAGTACGTAGTCTACCCGTTTGCGACTCGCGCATGTGTACGTGAACAAACACGCGTTAGTTGACATGTTCTCGTGTTAGTTTGCGCAATCATGGGAGATGATACTAAATGGGCATGGGGGTTTTTGCACTACTGTCAGGCAACAAACGCAAGTTGAGCGCTGCGTTTGGTTGCGCACCAACCGCATACGAAGACTTGCAGCGGGAGAAGCAAAAGCTGCTCCCGCAAGTACAGCAGCTGGGTGTACCGGCACTGATCGAACACGTGCAGCACGTAGCGAGGATTACGCAGAGACAGGTTTTCATGACGGCGACGGCCGTCTTCGAGAAGGTACACATGCCTGGTTTTGAACTTCTCAGTACGCAACACGGGACGACGGGGTGGCGGGGGGAGGTCGAGACGGACTTGCGGGAGCGGTGGACTAAGGACCTGAAAAAAATAGGCAAAGAAGGATCCGTTTTGAAGGCGGCTTTCAAATCGATTAACCAGACTACACGGCAAGCTCCCGCGGCTGCCGCACAGCGCGCACCCCGTGCAACACGAGCGGTGCGAAGCATGGCGGATGTCGACGACGATGATGACGCGGACGATGATGACGCGGACGATGATGACATGCGACAGGTGCTCGCATACGGAAGGGGCTTACTAACGAAGAGAGCCTCGATGACCGCGGCGGCGAAACGTAAGGCGGCGGTAACAGCTTGGACCGAGAATGCAATCGAAGAGTTCCAATCTGATTCGCATATCGCGTTCGGCGATTGGTACGGGGGCGTGGTGAAGGATAAGGACGGTACCGAACGAGACGTAGATGCCTATGTGGGAGAAACGGTGTTTGAGCACGAGACCATCGGCGATGCATCTCCTTGGCGCACGATGGGACATCCATCCGGAGATCATGCGATGCCACCTAGTGGCAGCGGACGATGGAAATGTGGATGGCACGGTGGAGCCACTGACTAGGTTTGACTACAGCATTTTCCACGGTGACTTTACGGTGGAGTCCTGGACGTGGGAGCAGCTGGTGGAGATGAATCTGAAAATCGTGCCCGCAGTCCGGGTGAAACGAAACTACGAGGTTGGGTGGAAGGACGAGGCCGGCGTAGAGCGCACCTTGACCCTGGCAGAGTGCCGTGGTAATTTCGGCGCAGACCGGATTCCAGCGTTGCGCACTCGTAATTTCTGGACGGCAGCATCCGCATGGGAGGACAACAAGCGCCGTAGAAACTAGAGCAAGTTTGGAAAGACGCCAGATATCAGTTTGTTTATTTGTGATGTATGGGATTTCCCATTACAATTGCATCCACAATGTACCATTATTATGATTAAGAGACAGCCCCCCACCTTATTATGGGGGGAAAATCTGTCCCTTCATGATATTCTATATCAAAGATATGATAAATACAGCACAAGCGCCTCTGCCTTATCTACCTAGGCCGCCCAAATGGCATGAAACCATTGCAAAAATCAGCAAAGGACATGTTCAGCTGGGCAGTTCCTTGGCTGCCCCCCATCATGGCAGCCCGCAACATTTGGGCTTCCTGCCATGACATTGTGATGGTTGGCTGGGACACTTGCGGTTGGGGCTGTAACCCCCATGGCATGAAGGGCTGGTTGGTAAACTGGGGTGCCATCTGTGCCGTCAGTTGCAACGGTTGAGACGGCGTGTACAACACCTGCGAGCTGTTCGCAGTCCCTTCCTGTGCCCGCAGAGGTATCTGGTGGCTTGACGCCTGCATCCCAACACCACCACCCCCACCAGCACGGCAGACGCCTGCACATCCACCGCCACGGCAGACGCCTGCACATCCACCGCCACAGATTCGGCGGGGGCCATGGACACCGGTGGCGTGTTTGTCGTTGTTGGGGAGGCAGCTGGTGGCGGGGTTGCTTGCGTCACCGCTTCCAGCTTCCGCTTCAGTTCGGCAATCTCCAACTGAGCCTTCAAGTCTGCAACCTCCTGCTGCAACCGCTGACTCGCCGCCGGTGCCACCTCCCCCCTAGCCGACTGACCAGTTCCCGCCTGTGACACCAGTTCCATCAGGCCTGCCGCCCCCTCCTCCCTGCCGACGCTCACCCCGTCCACCGACCTGGTTTCCTCCGATGGTGTGCCTTGCCACAGATGCAGGGGCTCCAACGGAGAAAAGATATCCTCCTGCCACCCTGCCTCCTCCGTCCTGTTAGTAGCAATGGGTGTTGGCAAGGTCTCTTGCGACCCCACCTGAACCGCACGGGGACCAACCTCCCTCTTGGATCGGGTTCTCGTGGTAGGTGCTGCTGCCTCATCCGCACTCCTCGTCGTCCCTGCCACCTTCCCTGCATTGGCCTTCTTCCCTGCCTTCTGAGCAGCAGCAGCAGCTGCTGCCTCCTTCGCTGCCTTCTCAGCAGCAGCTGCTACTGCCTTCTGAGCAGCCGCAGCTGCTGCCTTTGCCTTCGCCTGCTCTACCTTCTTCGCTGCAACCTCCGCTGCCTCCGCTGCTGCTTTCTTGTCCGCTGCAGCCTTCTTTGTGGCTGCCTCCTTCGCCGCCGCCTGCTGCCTCGCCACCTCCTCCCGCTTTCTGGCCGCCTTCTTGGCCTCCGCCTCTGCAGCAGCATCCGCTGGCCCCCCATACACCGGCTTCAGCTCACCAAGCAGAAAGTCTTCTTCTTTCTTCCAGTGGTGATTGAAGCTGGCGACCTGCTCAAAAGTGCCCGCCTTGTGCGCCTCCAGAAAGCACTTGCAGGCTTCCAGCAGAAGATCAGGAGTCTCCTTCCTTGCCTCCTCCGCGATTATAATTTGCACCCTTTTCTCGCCTTTAGCCGTGAGGCTGCTCACTCGGAACAGCACCAAACGACGCTTTCCTGACTCCGCCCCCTCCAGACTCCACGGCCCATACACCCAACAACCCACCCCGTTCTGCGGTTTCCCAGGTTTCACCGCGGGGCCCGCAATCCAGCACTTGCTCGGGTGCTTCTCGTGCGTCACCACCCTCCCAAACGCCATATCCCCCCGAAGACTATTCCGCAGGCTCACCTTCTCGTGGAGGCTCCAGGCGATCGTGGGAGAATTACAATTTATCGCCACGCAGTAGTTCATCTCCTCATACAAAGCTCTAAAATAATATTTTGTCATCGGCGGATTAGGCAGCAGCTGTCGTGAGTCCAAGGCCTGTATCCGCGAGAGCGGACAGGCCATCTCACGTACCGGACACGTCATGTTCTCCGGCGGGTTCGCTCCCACCAAGTCGATGTAAAAGTGTACGGACTAGCGCGGCCACCCCGTGTGCTTGAACTCCGCCCCGCTGTGCACCAACCTCCCATGAAACACCACCACACTCCTCGCATTCAAGAAGAGTGTTACCCCCGCCAACCCCCTGCCATCATGGGATTCCCCCACCTTCACCTTGTGCGACCCAGGGTACACCACAAACTGATACTCCTCCGTGTACACCGTGAGCACTCCGTACTCCCCCTCGTCGTAGTGCCTCCCTTGCCGCTCCGCTCCGCCGTGCGTCATAAGGCATGTCCGTGCCATAATTCCAGAGCGCATTTCTAGGTCCCTGCTATCCACCTCCCCCAGCTTTCCCAGCACATCCCCCCCCAACGCCTCCAACCGATTCATCAACCCTGTCTTCTCCTCCACGTCGACAATGAACCGGTGATCGTCCGGTGTCGAGTGAACCTTCACCCCTTTCTCGTAGAACTCCATGAAGTTCTGCTTCACTTTGTTCGTCTGGTACCCTTTGTGAAACTCCTTGTGCAGGCTGTCCAGGCTGTCCAGGTCCGCTTCATCTTGCATATAAGCGACGAAATAGCCGGCTCTTTCCAGCTGCGCTTGCCAATCAGGAGGGTACAGCAGGGAAGGCTGTACCCTCGAAGCAGGATCCTCCTCCCCAGGCTCCTCTGCAGGTCCTGCCTCCTCGCCTCCCCTGCTGGCACCTGTGCGCCTCCCCTCCTGCTGCCGCGACCTGTGCAGCCTCCCCTCCTGCTGCCGCGATCGCCTCCCCTGCTGCCTGCACAGGTGCTGGCTCCTGTGCAGCCTCCCCTCCTGCTGCCGCGAGCGCCTCCCCTGCTGCCTGCTGTGCTGGCTTCTGTGCAGCCTCCCCTCCTGCTGCCGCATGCGCCTCCCCTGCTGCCTGCACAGGTGCTGGCACCTGTGCAGCCTCCCCTCCTGCTGCCGCATGCGCCTCCCCTGCTGCCTGCTGTGCTGCCTCCTGTGCTTCCTCCTCTGACGCCTCCCCTTCTCCTATCGTCATGAAAAGCATAGGCATGGGAACCGCTCCTGCCTCCGCTGCCTCCCCTCCTGCTGCCACGATCGCCTCCCCTGCCGCCTGCTGTGCAGCATCCCCTCCCGCGATCGCCTCCCCTGCTGCCTCCTGTGCTGGCAAGGCCAATGAGCCGGAGGGCTGCTTGTCAAAAAACGCAGGTTCAGTTTTGTACAGCCCGTGAAACGGGCCTTTACAGTTGGACCGATGGCAAGAAGCCATATCGTCCATCTCCACCCCGAAGCCAACCGCGCAACGGCCGTGAAACCCGCGTTTACAAATTCTGCATGCGTGGCCCACAGGAGCGCCCTGCGCTGCACCCTTCCCGCAAAACAGCCAGTGCTCGCGGGTAATGTCCTCGCAGCGCTTGCATTCCCCTTTGTACTGCGGAGATTCCGTGCCGCAACCCTTGTGAAAAAAGCCCTGGCATAGAGTGCACTTCGTCGCCTGCACTTCGACCAGTGGTGCCTTTCCAATGTGCGGGCAATCGGGCACCACGCATCCTAGGCGAGGGGAGAACAGAGATGCCCTGCTCCGCTTGGGTTGCGCTTCCGCGCCGGAGGCCATTGAAATTGCTTTACTTCCACGACTGGCCATTTTTTCCTCGATAAGTATTGAGAGTATAAGTATATAGAAGATTTTAGTAACTAGGTGTTACTAAACAACTGAAAAACTTGTGAGGACCGTTAACCAAACCGTTAACTTGCAAAGTTTTAGTGTTTTTTGAAAATGCGCATGCGCTTCACCGGCCGCGAGATCAGGCCAGTCACAGGGAGACTTTGATCTCGCGGCCGGTGACATCTTCTGCGCAATTATACCATAATCTGATGTGTACAAAGAAAATTTTCACCGGCCGCGAGATCGGTCCAGTCACATCGGAGCTTAGATCTCGCGGCCGGTGACATCTTCTGCGCAATTATACACAATCTGATGTGTACAAAGAAAAATTTCACCGGCCGCGAGATCGGTCCAGTCACATCGGAGCTGAGATCTCGCGGCCGGTGACATCCGTCTGCGCAATTATACACAATCTGATGTGTAAGAAGAAAAATTTCACCGGCCGCGAGATCGATCCAGTCGCAGGGAGACTTTGATCTCGCGGCCGGTGATGCGTGTATGCGTGAACTAGACCTGAACGGGCATAAGACCGGACGCGAAAGTGCAAACTCGAAAGACTTAAACTCTCAAGTATCATGAAGTGCGACTATTGCAATAGGAGAGCAAGAGTGCACGTATGGTTTGGACCTGATTGCTATTTGTACGATATTACCGAATACCAGTACGCGCTCGCTTGTCTACCTTGCGCTTGGGATGTCTTGATGGAAGCAGAGGGCCTGGACGACTATAGGGGGGTGAATTGGGAACTGCTTTTTTAAAAACAAAGTCAGAGAGAGTACAGCAGCGGACCGCCCTACTACTGCAGTATGGAACTGATTTAGACTTTAAGGGGGGAACTAATTGCATAGGTTCCCACCTGTGGCTTTTGCCACACCCAAACAGCTAGCAGACAATGTCTTCTCTTCGAGTGTTAGTTGACTTACTGCCGTTGTTGCAAAGCCTTGGCAAAGAGGCGCATGATTTCCCTGAGGTGTACCCGGTGGATGCAGCAGATGTAGAGCGTGGCGTGGAACTTGCTTCACGCATCACAGCCTTCGCTAAGTACTGCGTTGGATGTGGCGCCCCCTGTGGCGCCCGCTGTGGCGCACCCTGTGGCGCCCGCTGTGGCGCACGCTGTGGTGCCCGCTGTGGTATCCCCTAGACCGCCCGCTGTGGAATCGCGTATAGCGTCGCCTGCAGTTGGGACGACGCCAGTATCCACTGTTGCGAAACGGCGCGCTGCAGCAAGGCGACGGCAGGCGGACTCTCGCGCGAGGAAGCGTTTGCGAGTGGATATCCCTGATCGGGTCCCTGAAGAGCCGGGATCGGGCGCTACCGCTGCTATTGGTGTCCCGCGGGGAAGCATAAGTCACTGGAACAAGAAGCTGCAGGGGGTATTTCAGAACGCGCGTGTCGATTTGATACCAGGAGCGCTCGCGAACTATGTGCAAACGTTGGACAACGGCATCCAAACTGCGGTGCGTGGTGGCATGCGTGCACCAGAGGATCGCGTGGGTATGGGCATAGTGAGCAGCTTACGTGCGGCCTTCGCCTCCCTCGCAAGCAGCCGCTGCAAACTAGACCGCGACATTCAACAGGCAGGAGCAGCGATGGCGTTTGGGGGAGGGGCGTCAGAAACAGTGCAAGAGGTCGCCGGAGTTTTAGGCATAAAAGTCGGTGTGGTAACCACAGGGCAGTTAGGGCACCGGAACTTGCAAGCTGGTATCGGCCTTGAGCTGGCAGGAAGGCGAGGAAGCGGGCTGCTGAAGGGCTTGGTGACTGAAGTGAAGAAGAAGGCAAAGGACGCCCCGAACGCCGAAGTGTTGCAGAAAATAAGGGACTTCTGGCTCAGCCCAGGGATAACGCGGGTGTCCACCTGCAAAAGGGATGTCATACAGGTTCGACGTGAAGACGGGAGAGTTGAAAAGGCCTCAAAGCAGTGGCTGGAAATGACGCAGCTGGAGGTGTTCAGAAGGTTCAAGAAGAAGGAACCTGATGTGAAGGTGGGCTTGAGGACTTTCGAGCAGAAGAAGCCGAAGCAAGTGCGCAGGCTTACCCGGAGGGACACGATATCCTGCTGCTGCAGATATCACGAGGACTTCCGGTTGGCATTGACAGCATACAACCGTGCGCACGAGGTATTGCACTCTAAGTGCGAGTGCGAGGATAGGACGGGTTGCCCTCTGCTAGGGGGGCAGAGGGCAGTTCTATCCAATCGAAAGCCGACAGAGGCGTTCCCGGACAAGGTCTGCGGGCGGTGCGAGGTTGGCTCGTCGACGTCAAAGTTTGTAGCGTCGTTGTTGTGCCCGAAGCCAACGGGGGCAGACGGAGAGCCTGCGGAGTTTCACGCTATGCCTTGCTTGGATGGGTCGTGCGAGGATTGCGGGGGTTGCGAAACCTGAAGCTGTGCGAGGCGGAGATAGGAAAGGCCGGCCAGCAGGTTGAGTGGGGTACCTACGAGAGCGCGGTGGTGGGAACCGACGACGACGGGAAGAACAAACACCGAGTACAGTTTGTGCAGAAGAAGACTCCGGTAGGGGAGCTCGTGTCCAAGTTACAAGGGTGTGTGCTGGGGCATGTACCGGGGGAGTCCAAGAAGTGTTCGTGCGCGGGCAAGTTCGTGCGGAAGGATGCAGATGGGGACTGGGCGGTGAAAGAACTAGCCGGGGTGAGTGGGCAAACCTGTCCATTTTTAAAGCCATATCCATATCATTGCTTCATGGCCCAACACACGATGAACATGTTCAACAAGTGCAAGGAGAATTTGCCCTTGGGCCATTGCCTCCTTCTTTTCGACTTCAGCGAGAACCATGCATTGAACATTCCACGGGCAATCCAATCCTTGCATTGGATTGTGAAGCAGGCCTCCCTACTATGCTGCGTGCTATGGCGGCATGCGGTAAAGGAGGTGGACGGGGTGGAGTCCACGAAGGAGAATCCTATCATTGTGAAGGATTACCTGTACTTTATGGGCAACGCCATGCCCCATAGCCACCGTGCCATCCAGCACATGCGTAAACTCATCGTCAAGGAGTACTTTCAGAAAAGAGGTTTGCCCCTCCCAAAATTCATTCACGAGTGGGCGGATGGGAGTGCGGCGCAGAACAAATGCGGCACGGCATTTGCGGATGTGGTGGAGAGCGGGCGCCCGATGGAATGGGTACGAGGGCTTGGCATACCGTGCCAACGAAACTTTTTTGAGACATCCCACGCACGAGGCGAGCAAGATGCAATGGGGGTTGCGGTGAAGCATGAGGCTAGTTTGGCGGTAATGGCAACAACGGATAAGTGGTATGGAAAGATATTGAATGCAAGGGATTTGTATGAATTCTGCCTGGAGAGATTGCGGTTTGCGAAGGACCAAGGATCCAACCGGCGCTCGGCATTTGGGCAGCGGTTCTTCTTTTTGGTGGAGGATGGCGATGTCGACGAGTCGGGCCAGGGCTTCAAGACGGTGGATGGCACTTTGGCGTTGCACTCGGTGCGGGTGGGAGTTGGCCTAATGGTTGGGTTGAAGCGTGATCGTCCATGTTATTGCGATTATTGCTACGCACAATGTGAGCACCCGCAACCGGATAGTGAAGGGTGCCATTATAAGAGTCATGTGGATGAATGGGTGCCTTTCACGATGGTGGCGGAGGCGGTAGGGGAAGAGCGGCGAACGAGGATGCGTGCAGCGGAGGAGGCGCACGACGTGGCGCAAGTGGAGGTTTCACGAGGAAGCATCTTTGCACGCTCATCGGGGGGAGATGAGAACCACCAATATTATTTGGTGAAGGCGCTAGGTGGAGTGCATCAAGTGCTAGACGCGGACGGCATCAAGGACGACTACTACACACCGGGTGTGGGGGGGAGTGCAGGGGCAAGAGTGCATGCTACCCCTGGCGAGTTCGTTGTTGAAGGCAGATTTTTGGAATGGAGGGATGAAAGCACATGCACGGAGTACTTTGTAGACAATAGCAGAAAATGTTTGACGTACTCACATCATATAGTGTGTGTGGAAGTGGCTCTGAGGAAGCGCAAAGTAGGCGGGCGGGACTACTTGATAGTACCGGAGCCGGAGCATCAACGTATCCTAGCTGCACTTGTGTAACTTAATCTTTGATGGGTTATAATGGTCCAATATGCTTGCAATCATAATGCGAAACCCCATAGGAATGCAACGGACATGGGTTGCTTGCAAATTCGATGTTATCCTTGACCTACATGTAGCACACACCCTAAAACCCTGAAAATGGCCTGCTCAGGCCCCAGAAACAGCCATTTTGCCCCCCGGCGAGCAACCAAATTAAAATTTCTCATCATTTCTTCCACTAAGTAGTTCGTGATGGTCCTTGAAAGGTCCCACAAAGTTCAAACGCGCGATTCGGATACCTAACTGAAATCCTATAGCCCCGCGCACGCAAAATGGCCTGCTTAGGCCCCAGAAACGGCCATTTTGGCCCCCGGCGAGCACCCAAATTAAAATTTCTCATCATTTCTTCCACTAAGTAGTTCGTGATGGTCCTTGAAAGGTCCCACAAAGTTCAAACGCGCGATTCGGATACCTTACTGAAATCCTATAGCCCCGCGCACGAAACATGGCCTGCCCACCCTACCAATTATTGGCCTTTTCGCACGCGTGGAAAACCGTCCGTCCGACGCGTGGACAGCGTACGGACACCCTATGGACGCTTTTTTTGCTAAATCCACACGTGTGAAATTGTCTAATTTGTAAAAGTGATGTTGATACGGTGTCCATACGATAAATCCACACGTCGTCCATACGTGCGCCTCCGTGTGGACGACGTATGCTAGTTTACCTGATTTTATTACGCGTGTGGACGCTCCGTGCACTGCCCGACCGTATGGACAGGTGCCGTCCATACGCATGAACCACTGGAAATTGTTGTCCACACGTGCGGACTGCGAGAAATGCCGCTTCTACCCCTCCTCAGCCATATGGACACCGTGGGGACGTGTCCCTGGACCGTACCGACGCGTACGGACGACGTGTGGACGGGCGTATGGACAGTGTGAGGCCCGTGCCGTGCCACTCTTTTGCGCTTGTCCGCACGTGTGGACACCCATTGCACCCGGGCCTGGATGTACCCGAGCACTGCTTGCCCCCTCCTCAGCCATGTGGACACCATGTGGACGTGTCCCTGGACGTACCGATGCGTACGGACAACGTGTGGACGGGCGTATGGACAGTGTGAGGCCCGTGCCGTGCCACTCGTTTGTGCTTGTCCGCACGTGTGGACACCCATTGCACCCGGGCCTGGGTGTACCCGAGCATTTCCTGCCCCTTCATCAGCCACATGGACACCATGGGGGCGTGTCCCTGGGTCGTACCGACGCGTACGGACGACGTGTGGACGGGCGTATGGACAGTGTGAGACCCGTGCCGTGCCACTCGTTTGCGCTTGTCCGCACGTGTGGACAGCCATTGCACCCGGGCCTGGGTGTACCCGAGCATTTCCTGCCCCTTCATCAGCCGCATGGACACCATGTGGGCGTGTCCCTGGGTCGTACCGACGCGTACGGACGACGTGTGGACGGGCGTATGGACAGTGTGAGGCCCGTGCTGCGCCACTCGTTTGCGCTTGTCCGCACGTTTGTACAACCATTGCACCCGGGCCTGGGTGTGCCCGAGCGTTACTTGCCCCTTCATCAGCCATATATGGGCACCATACGTAGGGGCGTGTCGCCGAACGAACCCATGCGTACGAACGACGTGTGGACAGACGTATGGGAGATCGGAATTCGCCAATCCTTACGTATGGACGTCGAAATTGGAGCGAGTTCATTGAATGAAACACGCGTGTGGACACATGCATTCGCACGTGTGAATGAGGGTTTGCCGCATGAATGAGCGGAATCAGGCGTGTGAATACAGGTGTCCGTACACACGGTTTATTTACATATATAATACATCGTGTATCATCCGCAATCATCTGAATCAGAACTACTACGGTCATCCTCGCTACTACTGTTACCATCGAGTTCACGGAAGAAATCTGCCTTGCGATCCAACTACACAACTTGCAAGCAATAAGTTCGTCGTCGAATGGCCAAAGGGGCAGCATTTTCTTTGTACCGGCGGCAAGCCAAGCCGGCATGAAAGGAACATCCTGAATTACCTTCCGCACCTTGTTCGAGTTCTTGTACTTTTGCTACAGAAGTTTCTTCGCTAGCGGTCCCATATTAGTCGCGAGCGCTTCAGACCCCGTACCCACTTGATTGCACCGGTCTTTGCGTTGAGTGGCAGTCTTCATGGTGATGATTTGTCTGCAAAGAATTCCCATTGTAAGGCATACACTGGATGGATGGTCCATAATAGGCCGTCCATTCGGTGTCCGTGCGCCGTCCGTCTGGACGGAACAAGGTGTTCACCCGTATGGAACAACAGAAACTCGCAAACGACCTACAATCTTACCCGCGAGACGCATCGCAGCAGATCTTCGATCGTTTGCATTTCTGGCTGGGGGTGCGATAACCCACGATCGATGGACCTTCATCTTTCGCGCATAGTTGGCTACTACCCAAATTCATGGTCCTACCACAAGGACCGATGGGCAATTGCGGTTTCGATCACTAAATCGACTACTTGAGGCACAGGCAACATTTGCACATGATATTTATGAGTTAAATGAATTTTATTTATTATAGTGGCGGTCCCCATGAGACTTTAGGTGTGTGGTTGAACGACACGCTTTAGGGGTGTAATTTCACCAAAAGCTTGAACAAAATGGTGGTCCTACCACAAGGACCACCGTTATTTTGAGTATTAGGAGTCACATGAGGGGCTCACGGTGATGCTCATGGTTATACATCTTGAGTTTATGACCAAATAAGATAACTGAATCGGTTACTTCGCACCCTCATCATCATTTCCGCTCTATTTCAGCATGGCGCATGTTCAACACAATGCAAATTCCGACTTTAGTGAATTTCGGACTTTAGAAATTGGCATTCATCCATTCTAAAGTGTACACGCCAGTCGAAAAATAAGATATTTGGATGATGTTAGACTTTCAGAAATTCGCAATACATATATACTTGAAGATTTGATGTGCCGCACACACCAACCTTGCGATATATGCCCTCTAGCAAGCAATTATGATGGCTGGATGGTCAGCTCGCGTGACCACTGTTTTAGGGGGGAAACCAACGAGCCAATATATTAGAGGGGAAGCCAACGAGCCAATATATGCATTCCAACCGGGCCTACCGCCCAAATATGATTGGGACATATGTATAGGTTCAATTTGATGGTATCCGCGCAGGTGTAGTGTTGATATATGATTGGTAAAAAATTATTGAAGATGAGTCACTAATTTGCCACATTTTGAATGTTCCAAAAAATCTGTTTTGAAAAATTTGAGCGTAGAGGTTTGAAATGCGTTCGCCATGGATATATGGGATGGATATAGGCCAAACCAGCGTTCGAATAAATTAATATAGGACCTATATATACCACCTTTCATTGGTTAGACACCACAAATCACGGGAGATGGCCAATTAAATTATCGGAACAATCGTCCTCGTGGTAGGACCAAATCGTCGATTTCGTCCTACCGACAAGGACTGCGGGGCAGTAGCCATAGTTGCGTGTGGTCGGTCCCCAACCATCACCAAAAATCACGCAGTGAACCCCGTGAATCAGGTTGTACAAGATATGCATGGGTTGACAGATTTTTAAGGTCCTAATTTGCACTATTGGGTCATAAACATGATATGTTTAATTGCTAGATGCATTTGGAAGCCATCTAGTAGGTGTACGCGGCTTCGGGCACTCCGGTCCTTGTGAAAGGACCGGCATTTTTATTTAATTTTCGTCGGTACTACCCCCGCGTTTCATTCCTCTCAAGCACAATCATGCCCATATCGAGTATAGCACCCAAAAGAGGTTCGGAATAAATTCTTGGACACCCAAATATGGTGTCAAAACACTCAAATATCAACTATATCGAAAAAACGCGGCAGATAGCCCCAAATCACTTCGGTCCTTGTGACAAGACCGTGATTTTGGGCAGTAGCCATATATCGATACAATTATCACATATCCGAGATATGGATATACCGCGCCTTGTTTCGTTGTGAAGAGAATTTACTTTTCAGGAGGTCGATGTATAATGAGAAGCTCGGCCACTTCGACCGCGCCAGCGTACCCCCGCGCCAGCGTACCGCGCCAGCGTACTGCGCCAGCGTACTGCGCCAGCGTACTGCGCCAGCGTACCGCGCCAGCGTACCGCGCCAGCGTACCGCGCCAGCGTACCGCGCCAGCGTACCGCGCCAGCGTACCGCGCCAGCGTACCGCGCCAGCGTACCGCGCCAACTGCACAAAATGACATTTTGGAGTTCGTACGTTATCCGTACGGCGTCCGTACGGCGTCCGTACGGCGTTCGTACGCTCGGCTTAGGTTTCTAGCGTATGGACAACGATGTTCATACGTTCCATGTCACATCTGCGCGCATGCACCGACACTTACGTCAAGGTTGTAAACTCGTTGTACACACGTTAGATTATGGATGGACGCTATGTGTTGTCCGTGTGGATTCCGCAAGCATTCTAGTCCATACGGTTCTATGAGAGCGGTTGTCCACACGCGTGGAAACGTCAGTTAGCTGTCCATGTGGGTTTTGTACGAATTTTCGTATGAAATGCCACATTTTCGTACGTCATTATGTCCCATGGACGGTCTGTCCATGTGGTTGGAAATAACCACACATTTTGAGCAGTCCGCATGGATGGATAGCAAAAGCACACGGTGAATTACGTGTTTTCGTACGACTCTATAGTGTTTGTACGTTTTTTGTTGAAAACTGTCCACACGCGTGGAAACGTCAGTTAGCAGTCCATACGCTGTCCATTCGAGTTAGCCTTGACTGTCCGTATGATTCATGTCCCATGGACGGTTTTTTTACACGCACGGACGCAAAAAAAAGCTGACCTCATGGAAAATAAAAACATAAAAACCGTATGGACAGCGTACGGTTTCCCGTACGGACAGCACATGGAATTGAAATTCGATCGGGAATACCGTATCGAAAAATACGATTAAAAAATCGCGAACGCGTGACACATGCGATGCGATGGGCAGTATTAGTGACACCCGCACCCCCCGACTGTGTCACCCGTGTCACATAGCGAAACAGAGTGACACTTAAAGAGTGACAATTAAAATAAACAGAGTATCCAGTAATCGTCGAAGGATCTTAAATCGATCTGCGATTTCTCCCGTCCGTTGACGATTTCTCCGTTCGGTTGACCACTTCAAATAAGTTACCGATACAGTAAGGCTCTGAGGCAAAAAGCAATTTTGGAACTGAAGCAACCCCGCCACGGCAGCACACGTATGCCTTTTTGCTGTGCTTTTTTGTTTTTGGCATATTTTATTTGCTTTCGTTTATCACAGCGAGCACCCTGTGTTGAGGTGAGCAGTCTCGTGTGAGCGCCATTGCGCGGTGCTCCCAGCTCGATAGCATCCTTAATACTAGCTCGGCGTGAGGGGGTGGATTCCGCGAGTTCCGTTATCAACGGACTAACGCGTGTTGGTTCGAATCCAACCTACTCCGCAGTGACAGTTATCGACTTTTATTGAAGTGCTCTTTTGCTGAATGGGGTTGTTGATATTTGGCTGATTCGAATACAATGTATTCCGCAGTGCGTGACTTGTTAATTCCTTATGTGCTCAATCACTGAATGGGCTTGGTGGTGTTTGGTTGTATGTGCGCAGCAGCCAAGCCGACGCGCGGTGCCATCGTAGGTCTCCAGCACTATTAAGAACAGGATAGTTGTCCGGTACGATAATGTGGTTTTCGCAACCTCTGTTACTGCATATCAGATTTCGTGTTTACTCACGTTTGTGAGACGGGCATCTATTGACGTGGGTTGTGCACACTGCAGGTACCATTGGAGCCCGGATCGCGCCATCCCACACCCGCACATGCGCTCTTTTTCGCAGGCCAGGCAGGCCAAGCGATATCATAGATATCATAGATACATGCGCACGCAGGATTTGCGGAGCCCCCAAGGAAGCGATCTGTAGAGCCCTTAAGTAATAGTTCTGTAGAGCCCTTAAGTAATAGATCTGTATATGTGTATGTAGAGTACTTAGTTTATTTAGGAAAGTAAACATAGTTTAATGTAAACGTGTTTTTGCTATATGTGTTTGCTTTTAAAAAATGTACTGCTTTCGAACATGTTAGTTTGCCTGCTCGCATACCCGCACTTCACTCCGTCACAAAGCATTTAATATTCATTTAACTGGCAGTAGCATCAGCATATACACAGCATTGCCTGCGTTGTGAAATAGAATAGAAAGGTGCACAGGCACAAACCCTGAAACACATACGTACTGTATGCCGTAAGACTCCTTGTCCAACCGTATGGACCACTCGGTCCATACGGGTGGAGTGGGCGAAGTGAGCCCAATCGTATGTAGTCCATACGGGTGCAATATTCAAACAATATTTCAATATATCCGCACGTGTGGACTTGGTAAAGTGCAAGTCCATACGTGTGGTCACCTTCGTCCACGCGCACGGATATCGCCGTTCGTGCGGGTTGACTGGTTGAAATTGTTGTTCATACGTATGGACGGTATCGTCCATATGCATGGAATTGTATTATTATAAGCTATCCACACGTACGGACACCGACGTCCATACGCGTGGATCGGTAAAATATGTTGATAAAACCATCGTCCACGCGTGCGGACACCTACGTCCATCCGGACGAATCACTGTCCGCACGTATGGACGCACATAATCACGCGTGTGGATATATTTCATATTCGTATCCTTAAGCTCTTTTAGCAATGTCTTTGTCCAGACGTGCGGACACCTACGTCCATACGGATGAAAGACCGTCCACACGTACGGACGTAGGTGTCCATACGCTTGGATATGTTGATTGTTCGTATCCGCATGTTCATATGTACATGCTTATGTCCATACGTACGGACGGCTACGTCCATACGTGTGAACATGCCGATCCATACGGGTAATAGGCCCCTCCATACGTATGGATGCCTTCGTCCATACGTGCGGAATAGAGAATTCTGATCGTCTATACGACTGTCCATACGGTGTCCATCCGGTGTCCATCCGGGTGTCCATACGGTGTCCATGCGGTCTTCCATACGGTGACCGTGCGGTTGAATAGTGCCTCTGTCCATGCGTATGGACACCATGTGGACATGTGTTCTGTCCATACGGTGTCCATACGATATCCGTACGGTGTCCATACGAAATCCTTACGGTGTCCATGGGACATTTTGGGTCACTTTCGTATGGACACCGTCGTCCGTATGGTTCTTACATATGCATCAAGGTTTCGCCAGAAATCTGTTCAGACCGTCCATACGCTTGTCCATATGGGTCCTTACGATGTCCATACGCTGTCCATATGCAAATCCACACGGATGAATGGGGCAATAATTGGTAGGGCCAGGCCCCAGAAACGGCCATTTTGGCCCCCGGCGAGCAACCAAATTAAAATTTCTCATCATTTCTTCCACTAAGTAGTTCGTGATGGTCCTTGAAAGGTCCCACGAACTTCAAACGCGCGATTCGGATACCTAACTGAAATCCTATAGCCCCGCGCACGAAAAATGGCCTGCCCAGGCCCCAGAAACGGCCATTTTGGCCCCCGGCGAGCACCCAAATTAAAATTTCTCATCATCTCTTCCACTAAGTAGTTCGTGATGGTCCTTGAAAGGTCCCACGAACTTCAAACGCGCGATTCGGATACCTAACTGAAATCCTATAGCCCCGCGCACGCAAAATGGCCTGCTCAGGCCCCCCAAAACAGCCATTTTGGCCCCCGGCGAGCACCCAAATTAAAATTTCTCATCATTTCTTCCACTAAGTAAACCGTGATGGTCCTTGGAAGGTCCCACGAAGTTCAAACACGCGATTCGGACACCGACGGGAAATCCTCTAGCACCCGCGCACTCAAAATGGCCTTTTCAGGCCAAAAACCATCGATTTTGGCCGCCGGCGAGCCGGAAAATATTTTTTTTTGAATTTTTTTTTCACTCCGAGTCTTACAATTGACCTTAAAAGGTCACACAACTCCAAAAAGTTGCAAATGTTGCATTATGCATGTGACCACTTTGTGACACTCGAACTTTTTGCGACGGCTCGAATCTTCCATTGTTGGTACGCTAACGGGACGCTAACGGCAAGCCTTTGCGCAATAACGTTGCCCTAACTGCACACTAACAAAAGGAATCTTTTAGGGAATATGCCAATGTGAGTTAGTGCATGGCACCTTAACGACGTCATAAGGGGGCCGTTAGGTGTTTTGTTTCATCCAGTGCACTAACTGGTCGCTAGGTTAGTGCACTCGATGAAACAAAACACCTAACGGCCCCCTTATGACGTCGTTAAGGTGCCATGCACTAACTCACATTGGCATATTCCCTAAAAGATTCCTTTTGTTAGTGTGCAGTTAGGGCCACGTTATTGCGCAAAGGCTTGCCGTTAGCGTCCCGTTAGCGTCCAGTTGGCGGATAACCCTAAATGGAAGATTCTCTAATGCCTTTAAAAATTCGACTGCTAATTTTTATTCGCAAAAATTCGAAAGTGAAACCTACCACATCCACACCAACCTTGCTAGAGGCCCGCTTGGCTACTCACGCTTTGCTGGTGATTGGTTTGGTGTACAAAAAACATGCTAACGACGTACTAACTAAAGCACATTCCCGTTCAGTTAGCGTAACGTTAGTGCCCTAAGGCCTGCCGTTAGCGTACCAACAATGCAACATTCCCCAAAAGATTCCTTCTGATAAATTCACACTAACAACGCGACTGTCACATAGTAGGAGGGCGGGGTGGGGTGGGGTGTGCGTGTGGGGCAGAAATGCTATTTGTGCAATGAACAATAAACGTCAAGGTGAACATTTTGCGACTCTTCGTGCACAAGCCTCTCGCCCGGATCCACCTTCGCCCGAGCCCGATCCCGAGATTTAGTATACCGTTAAGGTACACAAAATGCATAAAGGGTATCTTAGGGTACCCTTTAGAGCACTAACAACGTTATTTCTCGTGTGGATGCACAGCTGGAACCGCAAGGCTCGAAGTATTCCCAAGACACGCCGAGGTAAACACGCGCAGGCTTTAGGAAAACCCGAACACATTGACGAGCCATTTTTTGGAGCGTACACAGATCCCACAGTATGGCTGGGTCGAAAGTTCACGGAGTACGAGTCGTTGCTCATGGTCGGGCCGAACCCGGTTTGCCGAAGCTTTTCCTACGTGACCATCGGTGATGGCTTTTATCGCACTGCTGGGAGTGATCGCAACAAGAGCACCTTACATAGTTATTTCCGGACTTTCTTCATTAATGAGCAGTTGGATAAAGATGGAAGGGTGATCCTGAACTAGAAGGGTTTGCCTAAAACCAAGGAAGTTGACAGGTGTGCCCGTGGGCAGTACGACAGATGCTCGGAATACTGTTTTTGATTGAACGTGCAAAGGTACACAATTCGGATTTTATAATATACTGGATCAGGGCAAGATTGAGGTACAAACGATAATTCGGTTCCGAGTTCTGAAGGCTAAACACTTCTCAAGTGCTCTACTTACTCACTCGTCACTCAGGTTGCAGGGTCAACCACCCGGCAGCCGATGACACACTACGGCTCAACGTTCAATTCCCGATTCGATCTCATTTCTAATTCCGATTCATCATTCTCGATTCAGATGTTACGTCGACAGACTGACACGATGACTGCCACACAGTACTGTCATACTACGGTACTATCATACTGTCATACTGTCATACCCCCGACATCTGATATTCGATTTCATTGTCTTTCCGTACCCGATGCGAATCTGACCATTTTTCGAGGGTCTGACTGGGTGCCACGATGACCACCCCACAGTACTGTCATACTACTATAGTATCATAGTGTCATACTGTCATAGTGTCATACTGTCATACCCCGGACATCTGGTACTCATTCTCATCGTGATCTCAAGCCCAATTTCACTGTCATCGTGCCAATCCCAGATTACTCCCGATGACACACACACAAACGCATAGGCATATCGGCTCACGCTGTGCCTCCGGGCACAACAGGCGCGTCCTCCCAAATCGGAATAGTATGCGGTTAGTGTATAAACTATACCACTTAATGTACCACGTTCGACCTATCTACAGGCATGAAACATACCGATGTAGTACACGTTTAACATGTTGATTAATATATGGTTAACACATTAACGTGTGATTATTATAGTGTACTAACGAGCATACTAACGACATGCTAACGTAGCACATTCCCACAGCAATTTAGCCCCAATATCAGCTTCTTTAAACAGCGGCATACCCCCTTAACTAATGTCCAGTTCGCCATCCAATCACCTTAGAACATCATTGAAGTGCATTTGGACCCCATCCATGATCCACTGCGCACCACGCCACGAGTCCACCCACTCCCACACTTAAGGAGACTGGGAGTTAGTATACCGTTAACATACTAACGTGTAATTGTCATAGTGTACTAACGAGCATACTAACGACATAGCGTGTTATCCTTCAGCGACAACCGGTTCGTGTTCCGGAGGTTGACGCAGAATCTCGTCGAGGTCCACTGTCCAGTGTCGTGGTCCTTCTTCCCCGCGACCACCACGTTGCTGGCGTGTCTGCAGTGCTGTGAAGCCGGCTCGATGAAGCCATATTCCAGCAGCTCCTTGCAGTGCAGGTCGATGATCTCCTGCTCCCCTGGGCTGTATTTCCTCGGTCGCTGGTAGGCCACCTTAGTCTCGTCCTTGAACGGGATGGCGAAGGTCGCATGTGCTGCTCCTCCATGGTAGCCTTTGATGTCCTGCGGCTTGTTGGCGAAGCAATAGCTGCATCTTCTCACCACGTTGCGCATCTCCTCCCAGTTTTCCTCAGTGAACTCGGGATGTCCTCCAAAGGTGGCATTGAGCTCGGTGTCCAGCCACGCGGCCTCGTCCTTGGTGACTCTGGTTGTGCCCCCTGGCTGTAACGTGTCCAGCACCGTGTGTGGAAGCACCTCGTCTCGCTCTGCCACCATGGCCTCCCATCCGGTGTCCCATTGGCGCGAGGACCTCTGGTCCTCCCAGGCGGTCCTGGAAGATCTGCATAGCGAGTTCGAGCATGAGCCCACTGCCGGCATGCCCTGAAACTCCCCAGGGGCCACAGCGGCCACCCAAGCGGCCACCACGAGTAACAGCAAAAGTTTTAAAATTCTGCTGGTCCCCACTGGTTTGACTGGAGGGTGAAAGGTCAGTATGCAAGTCAGCATCCTCCACCCCCCTTGCATACGGCCCAGGCCTCCTCCCGCAGACACGTAGACCACCAGCGCCAAGACTGACGCCACATAGACGCAGTGGGCCACCCGGTAGCAAGCGGCTGCGAGCCGCAAGCGCTGCAGCCGGCGGGCGGCAAAACGCGGCTTCTGCATGCGCCGAGGGACAGCTGCCAGCGTGGCCGGACCCGCTGCCGAGATTCGCTGGGCGATTGCCAGCGCACGGCCCATTCGCGCTCCAAGCGTAGTGGACGCGCCTCTATCGCAAACCAAGCAGGATCCTGGCAACCCATGGTTCATAACGTGGGCGACGACTACCAAGATGCACCCCAGAGTACCGACCATGTGTGTGAAGTTCACGGCGAGCATGGCGAGCCCAAACCGTCGCAATGGCACGTACCATAGCCCGCGCTGGACATGGTGGAACCCGGTTACCTTAAAGGCCTCCACGACCAGCAACAGCAGGTGCCTAGCCAGCTCCGACAGCACCTGCAGATGCGCACGACGATGCGTCCACGGCTCGAGCGGCGCGGTATGTATGGCCCACAATGTGCGCGCCATGGCTCTGCGGGGCACACCAGTGCGGCATGCCCAGACAGCGACAATCTCTCCAAGGCATCTGGATATCTCCATGGCCATCCACATGACCATCACTGCAAAGTGAGGCAGCTGCGGCCGTTGCAAGCGCGCGAACACCCCCACGAGCAGGAAGCACACCTGAGTGCGCTTCGCCCACCGTCCGTCGGCGGGCTGTGTGCCCGGCTGTGCGCCGGGGCTGCTTCTCAGTAGCGGGCGCGCCGGGCTGCAGCCGGCCCGGTGCCCCCTCGAAAAGGCCCCAGTGCGCTCTCCCTTCTTCTCTCCTCCCAGCGCTCATCATAACTCAGGCGCTCATAGGAAGTACGCGGCGCGCTCCTGCCTGTATGTCGACTGCGAGCTGCTCCATGATGTTGGGCTTCCCTCCTGGGGCTCGGAGACCTCCTCCTGCGCTGGCCAGCCCGTGGCGAGCGCTGCTGCACGGGCCTCGCGGTCAAACTCTGCGGGCTCGTCGCAAGATGGCCTTCACGTCGGGTGTCGACGCGCGCGACAAGGCCACTGGACCACTCTGGAAGATCTTGATGCGCAGGTTCTCTACACAGTCCTCGATGAAGGTGCGCAGCTCCTCGTCGCTCAGCACCTTCCCAGTGTTGAGCTGCATCTCCCTGCGTTGACACATCTCGTTCATGTACGTTAGCCCATCCTGCCCCACCTCTTGCGGCTTCTGGGTCAACAGATCAACTTTCTCTTGCGTTCCCTTCATCATAAACTTCTTGTCAAGGGCAGCGATAAAACCCCTGAGCGCGTAGAAGTACTGCATGTCACGGGTGCCATCATGTCCCGTCAAGCCTTTCAGCGAAGTCCCATCAGTCAGATAGTCGTTGGAAACCTCCCCTTGGGCGTCTTGGTTCGTCACTGGCCTCGCTATCACCCACGAGGTACCAGCATTCATTTCATTGAAGGGGGGCCTAGCACATGGGATAATACAGTGCTGACATTATTACTTTTTATTGTTTTTTTCGCAGGTGATAATCAATTAGCACTGTTAAACTTTTTACCATACAATAATTATTTAATTTTTAACTTTAACTTTACTTTTAGCACACTCGCGGCACGAGAGATGTATATAATTTTAAACTTTAACATTATCGTAACCCAAAGTTGCACGGTACATCTCCAAATTTATTTATTTGGTGGACCTTTGCTGTTTGTACAATCTAATTCCGATCCCTGCACATACAAGTCGGAATATACAATATTGTTGTGGGTTGGACGCATCGCGGTGGCCCACCGGGTTTGAGTGTGAGCCTGAAAGGATAAGCACACATCACCACGAAACGCCAAAAATCCGGACGATAAGGGTTTGGGTTTTCAATTCCGATGTTAGTATTACATTTAGATTCAAAGTACATTATTCCAAACCTATTTCGATGTTGAGGAAAACGATGGTGACCTCGAAATTTATTGGTTCTCAGTATTTAGGGTGTTACAGCTGCCTGAAATCCCCCTATAAAGCCCGAATTCACAGGGTTTGTGCGCACATAGTATTTATGAAGCAAATGCCGTTCAAGGGTGATGTTGGTACAATATAACTTCAGTTTGGATATCGTTTGACCAAACTTGATGCCTTATCTCACTAGCAAGCATGTTATATGGTGTCATCATGACATATTTCAAATATGCAGTTAGGGTTTGCGAATAAATGGCTCATAATAGGGGTTTCGGAGTTTCGAATTCCGATGCAATCATTACATTTACATGCATGTTGTTCGATGTTCCCAACCTAATTCGATGTTGAGAAATACATTGGTAATCTCAGTTTTGCATGATTCTCGATATTTAGGGCGTCGCATCACAACACAGGTCGCCCATGAAGCCCAATCTTATATAGGGTCTACCGGTATATGTGTATGCCCGTGTGTGGTATATACATATATATATATTCAGAACTGCCCATATGTGATAGTTAAACTCATTTAAACGTTCTTTGAGGAACTATGGTGCTTTGTATTGCTAACGAAACCATCTGTGATATTGGGTTGGGTCATAAACTTGCCATATTATCATGGCTCAGAGCGCGCTGTATTGGACGAAATAGCTATCTCACTTATTTTTACAAAAAACACGTTTAGTCACATAGAAGAGGTTCTATTCACTTTTAATACTATCATACATACCTACACACTATTCTATTCGTTCGATTGCGGCCGTGCTACAATGCTTCGTCGCGCGCTTCGATCAAGCTGCACTGCGTTGTGAGAGTGCATAGGCCATGCCGTGTGTGTCCTCTACAATCTCAAACATACCCGTGTATTCTAAACACATAACTGTGGGACAAAGTGTTGTGTGTAGCATACGTAGGAAATACAGGTGCGACACTGCCTCAAAGTTGAAGGGATGCAAATGCCTTTACATGAATGCTTGTGCAGTGCTCAGGGGTTTAGGGTTATGAAAATGCGGAGAGTCGGAAACCGAAGGAGCTGCACGATACTACAGCTCCTTCGGGAAGCTTGCTCGAGTCCTTTGACCTCAAAGGACTCGAGCAAGCCGGGCGTGATTGGGGTTAAGCCCAAGCTGGGGTGGCATTTGCCAAACCTCCAGACTACCACACCAAATATGTTGATCACACCTCAACCGTACGGTCAGTGCAGTTCTGTCGGGTAGCTTTCTCGATCCCCTCACCATACATGGCGAGGGACTCGAGAAAGCTAGGCGTGATTGGGTTTGAGCCCAAGCTGGAGCGGCATTCGCCAAACTTCCAGACTGTCACACCAAAGAGGCTCACGGCACACCCGAACATTCTGGTCAGTGCGGTGGGACAGCTTTATTGTTTGCCATGACACAGGTGACGAGTTACTCAGTAAAGCTAGAGTTGTTCGGAGTTTATTCCAAGATGATCTGGCTTTTATGAACTTTTATACTGCCACACCGACGCATCGAAACGTTTGAAACTGGGCGTTTCTAATGTGACCGGCGGAGGCAAAATACCCCTGCAAAACCCAAGTTGTACGATGCAGAAAATAAGAACTAAGCGCATATAAACTCCCAACCAAGCCAAAATATTCGCTCCTCAGATAATTTTAGAGGTTGTGAAAGTGTACCCACCTCGAAAAGAGACGAAAACCTTTCGCAAGAGGCACACACTGCCACCAGACCCGAAAATCGGAAAAATCGGCTGTCCGGTCGGAAAGCGTCTTCGTAGTAATATGGATATGCCTGCGACAAAAATAAAAGTTTTCCAACATAATATTTTCACAAGATTCTGGGCGCATCGGAGGTTTAGTAGTCCCTAGCCACGGTAAACGCTTGAAACCCAAAATCGGGTCAATCAGCGATAATTCGACTGCTGAGGAAAAAAGACTTTCGTCCCTTTACACTTTGCCACAAGGGAGAAATCTGAAAACATACGATCCTCAAAAAATTCGTAAACAAACGTCTAAAAAAACTTCGAACCGTTCTAAGCCCTTCAAAACAAAATGGTGTGTTTTCTCGCGAAAGTGAAAATTAGCCAGCGCTCGGAAAACTAGCAAACCAACGGCATACTCCCGCGGTTATCTCAACCTCAACGCCATCCCATACCTCGCAACTTCTCAGAGCGATAAATATGCATGTTTTACAAAAAATATTGATGCGGCAGCCCTCCTCCTTTTTTTGCAGCGATATACTCTGTATTTTTCGGTGAGGTGTGCAACGCTCTGAAAACTCCGAGAACTAACAACGCAAATAGCGGATCGGTAAACGATTTATCGTCCAGGCGTCATAGTGCGTCATCGGTGATGTGCAAGTCATATGTGTAGTTCGAATAAATAAATATCACCTCTTCTATATAATTCTCAAACGAAGCATTACTATACTCTATATGATTCCATATTATTACTCAGAGGAGTGATATGATTCTAGTTCAGTTCATGCAGTGACGGAAAGGTACTACTCTGTTAGTTCACACGCACACTGACAATAATTGTTCCCGCAAGTAAGTGAGGTGCGTGTGCGTGTATCGATCGATGTGGGGTTCTTTCTACTGCAAGTGTACAAAACAACTTTCACTCCATGCGCTTTTTCTTCTCTGACTGCAGGTGAGCCCTTAGTTTGAGGACGAGCTCCTCATACAGCTCAGTCGGAATAACACCGTCAGCGTCTTCCTCTTCCTTATCCCAAGCGACGACAATTTCTAACGGGTCAAACTTAGTTAACTCTGGAGACATCAACGGGGTTCTGCCAAGTGAAAAACCAGGTTCCTGCACAGTCACTTTCGTCATGGTGCGGGTATGCTTGGAAGTGAAACCGCCCTGTGCAGGCTTCCACCACCGCCACTTGAGCCTGCCCTCATCTTCGTCTCGGACGCTACGGTGTTGTGATGGTCTTTGAGTGTGTGATGCGTGGCTTCTCCTTGTTACTCGATGGGCGCAATTGCTTGATGAGCTGTGCTTGAGGTTACAGGTATATGCGGGTAACGGTGATCTTATATTATTTGTCTACTTTACCTTTATCTTTATCGCACAAGTGGACAAGCGAATAATCGAAATATATATTCAGTTTATTCTTTATCTTTGCCACATTCATACATCAAGATTTTAATAAATTATTTGTGACTTTATCCTTTTCTTTATACAGGGCTTCAGTCAAATGAATATATATATATTGACCTTATCTTCTCTCCAACATTTTTCAGAAATAGTTATTTAATTAAAAAAACAATAATGTCAGCACTGTACCCTCGAGCGGGCCATGTTCACTAGTGTCCTTGAGGACTCTGTCAATGTTGGAGGCCACTACCCCCCCTTTTTCATAATTCTCACGCCACCAACTGAGGGTTTGCGAATTATCGCCAGTCAGACATGCAGGGATGATATCCCACAGTGTTTCCCAGTCAGGAGGTGTCTCTCTCAGGGTCTTGATCTGCGCGTCGGTGAGCGTGCCAGTCACGGACCTGAGCGTCCTTCTGATGTTGGCGTTGTGCTGCCGCACAAAATTCTCGCACATGTTGGCGAACTCCCTCAGAAACTTGGGACGGTCTTCCTCCTTGGTGCCCGTATAAATGGGCAGCGTACCAAGGTTGAGGCGCGTGGAGTCAGTGTACTCCATTTCCTCCTCGAATATCACCAACGGCTCTTGGGCTTGGACCTGAGGTTGCACTGGTGCTTGGACCTGAGGTTGCACTGGTGCCCGGGCCTCAGGCTGGCCTCTGGCAGCTTCTTCCTCTTCTTCCAGCTCTGTGAAGTGCTGGCTCACCCGTACCGCTCTCTGGATACGCCTCTCTGCCCTTTGCTGTTTCTGACGGTCAGTACTGGACTCCGTTGCTATCTTCCCGGTGGCGAGGAGATGCCGGTGTGAAGGCTCTTTTCACTCCACACTTCCAAGCTTACCAGTACGGATAAGTCCGTCCCTGGCTTCACCTTTCAGTGCTTCGCTCTAAGTAGCAATCACTGTAAGGATAATCTCGTTCATAAATGGTGTGCTGAGTTTCGTCTGTGACTTGGCCCTGTCTTGCACTGCTTCTCTTAGATGGTCAGCAAGGTTGCCTCAACCCTCAGTGTGCCTGGTCAGTACCGTAACTCGGAAGAATGCCAGCATGGGTCAAGTTGTCGCAAAGAACACTGTCGTGATGATAAACACTGACAACCCTGTTTCGCTCTACGCCTTCAGGCGTACCAGTACGAATGAATCTGTCCCTGGCTTTACCGTCCGGTGCTTCGCTCCAGCAGGATGTCACCCCCCGAAATAGCCCAGCATACCATTCTCAACGCTGCAACCATAGTGGAAAATAGGCACCCGGTTTCGCTCTGATCGCTGTCGCTGTACTTTGCAAGACTGGTGAACTTCGAGTGTCACAACAGTCTGTTTCCCTCAACCTCTTCCAAGGCTTTGTGCTACCAGTACGGATAAATCCGTCCCTGGCATCACCATTCAGAAGTCTCGTTCTTCAGGACTGCTGTTGCACCCTCAGAATTACAGACGACATGTCTGTAATATGGCTCATTTTTGTTTTGTAAAAGACTGTTTATCGCAGTTCTAACGCTATCGCACAAGAGCAAATTCCACAAATGTATATCTTTACAAGCAAAAGAATGCTATATCTCATAAATTATATCATAACACTGCTGTTTTCGCGGTCTGAGCGAGTCCTTGCTATTTTCGGAATCACTGTTACGAAGGCAAAACAAAAATGAGCGTCTGCCTCACACTTCCACGCCGCCCTACTTATTCTCCCTCTCTCCGAACAAGTGTAACACCCGCTCATCTTTCCGTATCTCTTCACTGTCATAACTCCTCACGCGCACCGTACTGCGCGTGTCATATGTTCGTCACAGAGACTGCTACAGCAAGTGTCACAACCCGGCTAAGGTACACGATACGCCGTGGTTTGTGACACCCTCAGCTCATAGTCCATGATCCTGATGAACGCAGCCGTCGCGCCAGCCGCACCGAATGGCATCGAGGTGTAACGATACAGCTGATTGCCCCACCAGATTGCCGTCTTGTCCCGATCCTCGTCCGTGGTCATGGGGATCTGGTGAAAGGCCTTCGTAGCGTGCAGGGTAGTCTTGAACTTGGCCTTGGCAACCCGCTGGTAGAGCTCCTCCGGCCTGTGCGGCAACGTGTTGTCTTTCATCGATAACCGGTTTGTGTTCCGGCGATCGACGCAGAATCTTGTGGAAGTCCACTGACCAGTCTCGTGGTCCTTCTTGCCGGCGACCACGACGCTGCTGGCGTGCCTGCAATGCTGGGAGGCCGGCTCGATGAACCCGCATTCCAGTAACTCTTTGCAGTGCAGGTCAATAATTTCATGTTCACCCGGGCTGTACTTCCTTGGTCGCTGGTAGGCCACCTTCGTCTCGTCCTTGAACGGGATGGCGAAGGTCGCGTGCGCCGCACCGCCGTGATAGCCCTTGATGTCCTGTGGCTTGTTGGCGAAGCAGTAGCTGCATCTTCTAACCATGTCGCGCATCTCATCCCAGTGCTCCTTTGTGAACTCGGGGTGCCCTCCAAAGGTGGCATTGAGCTTGGTGTCCAGCCATGCCCCTTCGTCCTTAGTGACCACCGTGGTACCTCCTGGTTGCAGCTCGTCCAACACCGTGTACGGCAGTACCTCGTCCTGCTCTGCTACCATGGCTTCCCAACCGGGGTCTCATTGCTGAGAGGACCGCTGGTCCTCCCGCGCAGACCTAAAGGGACCCTGTAACGGACATGAGGGTGATACCCCCGCAGCGCGCGCACCACCCTTAGGCTGCCCAGGAGACACCCCCGACACCCATGCTGCGACAGCGAGCAGCAGCAAACGTTTTAAACAAATTCTGCCAGCACTTGCTGGCTTGGTTGGGGAGTGAAGAGCTAGTATGCATGACAACGTTCTCCACCCCCCGTGCATCCAGCTTAAGCCACCACCACCAGCAACGTAAGTAACCAGCAGTGACACGAACGCTATATAGGCGACGCGGGCAGCCTGGTAGCGGGAAAGAGCTCGCCGCAGCCTCTGTATCCTGACCTCGAAGCGCGGCTTGTGCACGTGGCGTGGGACGTCCGCCAAGGTGGTGGGACCCGCTGCAACCACTCTCTGCGTGACGGCAGCCCCCCACGTCCATCCCTCGTGTATCCTGGCTGTCAGTGACCCAACTTGCGCGTCACGCGCGACGGCTGCGCAAAGCCTGCCGAAGTGCACGGCCAACACCAAGATGACGAACGGCGCACGAACGCTCGGCCAGACCTGTGCGACAACAAAGCCAAGCCCGAACCTGACCAGCGGCATGTGCCACTGTCCTGGTAGCACATGGTGGAACCCTGTGAGCCGCCAGACCATCTCGGCCAGGAGTAAGCAGATGCCCCCCAAGCGTTGCGAGAACGTCCTCTAAAGAGCCACTGCGCGTCCAAGGCGAACGACGAGTGGACTCGCATGCCCATACTGCCCGCGCCAGAGACCTGCGCAAGATGTCAGACCTGCTCAGGAGCTGCGCGACCACAATGTAGATGCACTTCAATACCTCCAGCGTTGCCCAGATGGCCACCACTGAAAGGTGTGGCAGTTAAGGTTGTATGCACCTCACAAGCGTCCCCAGCGTAAGGATATAACCCATGTTATATCACATATACTATACATGGGTTATATGTGATATAACCCATGTTATATCACACATACTACTGGCATAAACGGTAGTTCATCCTGATGAGTAATGGCACACAGCAAAACACGCACTGAGATGACGATCACGTCGTCCACCGGCGGAGTGATTATACACGCCTCGACATTGCGCATATGTGCATCCGGTTACCGAGATGGTGGAGTATGCTCATATACATACTACCGTCGGTATTGGTAACGGATTTCAAAATGATTGATTATGTTACGTGGCACGTGAGCGAGGTGATAAACCACCATCGATTTCGTGTACACGCGCGATAATCAGTGGTCACACTACTACAAATACCCAGATCGGGTGTGATGACAATGATGGCACGTAATTAGAGTAATGCCGAATGATACCCATCCAGTATTCAACGGTCACATCTTTTTGGACACACCGGGGTCCGAACAAATTTGTGTCGCAGACATATGTCCATGACCACGCCATGTCAGTAACGCCAGTTACATGACACGACCAAACAGCCGGGTACGGTATCAGACGTATGTGAGAGCCATGCTCTGGTATATCTACCGCACGCCACTTACGGATTGCCAGTATTGTTTGTGTGTAAGCTAACTAGCGGAGTCCAACGTGCCGCTCAGGATAGATTTGCTACATATTGTGCACATATACATCCGGCTACCGAGACATTGCAACATATCATATTCGTGTAAGCATAGTTATTGGTAACTTATTTCAGCGATCTTTGGTACGAATTTCAGATACGGTCGAGGACCTATTGTATATTGCGCCATTATATACTGAAACCTGGTGCGCCTCGTCACCGCAATTTCGTGTTGCGTACATTATTGTACGCATACATTAATCTCCGTGCCATACGACTTCGCATCCGTAAATCGTCATTGCAGCCTTGCATGCCCCGCCCGCGCCGGGCAAAGCGTCGCGTATGTGTGCCGGTGGTATCACCCGGTGTACATGTAAGTCGCGGTCCGTGTAATATATCGGATGCCTCTGTTGCTTGGTGCATCGCTTTGTCGTAAGCCAGAGTGCAATTAAATATAATGCGAATAAGGTGTGCTACAATATGCAGCATAATTATACAATTCTCGGTACATTACACCACTATGGACACCGGGCAATTCCCGCTATCAAGAGCTCTAGTCTGCAGTATCATCAGATGGCCATTATTTTCACATTCTCTCGCCATGCCGCTCTCGAATATATGTTGCCTCTCATAGCGACTTCTTCGAGTCATCGGAACTAATTTCCTTCTGTAAATATGTGGTGACACCAGCCTTTACAGCAACTTGTTTCATTGTAGTCGTAGACTCGGTAAAAATGTCGTCTGTCTGCCTAAATAGCTCCATTTCAATGTTCGCCTGCAACAAATTACGTGATTAGGATGTGGTCTGCAATGAAACATGCTAGAGCTACTCAACCTCGTTTACAAGATCATCATGTAGACGAAAGGTAAGGACAGATTGCTAGATTCTGGGTGACTTTCTGTGCATGTTGTCAAGAATGGCAACATGACACGTCCATGGATTATTTTTGTTCAAGGAATCGAGACTTCCTTGCACAAAAAAATTGGGCATATCCAAACTCATTACAGTGTTTTTCCAATCGTCGCCACATTCATGTGAGGGGTTGCGCTGTGGGCGCTCATGGACAACGGCAGACAGTTCTATATTGATGCATCAACCGGCATAACAGGGATAGCAGCTCTTGGGGAGCAACACCAACAGCCGTCATGGTGAATATGATAAGAACAAAATGAGCGCATGATGGTTATTGGTGGTTGAGAGAACGATGGGAGGAGCCATTGATCGAAAGAGGCTCCACCTGCTTAATACCGATGTTGATCCAGTCGAGAAGCCGGACTGCAATACTGCTGGCCCGGTGTACCGCATCTCGCTCAACTGGCTCCATGATATGATGCGCCGCATCGATGTACAGCTGCCTCACCCCAATACTCACTCCAGTCACTGGCGCAATGACCCGACTTAGTCTTCGGAGCACCGCAGTTCAGCAGTCCCCCGCATGCACCGCATCGCGCACGCGCACAGAGTGCCTCAGCAACATTCGAGCACATCAAATTTCAGGAGTGCTAATTCATCTCAGCCTCTGAGCTGAGGAGGCTGGTGGGCCAGCCGAGCAACTCCACTAAAGGTAATGTGGGTTGATTGGCAAGACTTGGAGTTCATCTCTGGGATGTGACTGCTGCACCTGCAGGGCATCCACTTTCATGTCTTCCATCACCTGCGCTTTCGTCGCCTGTGACATGTGGGAAGCACCAGAAGCCGAGCAGTCAAGCTACCAGCTGCAGCGCGATGCTCCTGTCCAAGCTGCTGTGACAAGCGCTGCAATTGCGGAAGTGAGCTCTGTCTCGTGTGCGAGGTTGCATTTCGACCACATTTGCATGGAACCTGCCGCGATTTATCATCGGATCGCGGAAACACCATTTAGGCATCAGAGAGAAAGCAATCCCGTGCCCACTGCCGCAGATGACAGCTTTCCTCCCTCCCGCCGCGCAGCAGATCACAGCATTTCGTGCACATTATTTCATCGGCTTTCGTAGTGTAGGAGCCTTCGTAAAAGCTTGGAGAAAAGCGTTCGATGAAAAGTGGATGCTGCGCGGCCTCAGGCAGACATCGAAGGAAATGTTCGGATGATCATTGAAATATCGAAATCTTACATTGCGATACTAAAGCTTTGAAATCAGTTTGAACATAGATTTAACCAATGGCAACCTTTCATCCAGTTTTATGAGCGATGGCAACCAATGCATCTATTATATTTGGGCGAATCTTCTTTCGTTTCCCAACCATTATTTAATCGAAGAAAGAACAAGCATTGCTTCAAGAAGCAGGCCACGCTGGCAGGGGCTGGCATTGTCAATCAAACGGGCTCTCGTCAGCAACGCGGAGCAGCCAATGCCCCTCGGACTACCGCCGGCAAGCTGGCGCTCAGTGTCCTCAATGGACCTGGGCAGTCCATATGCGCAAGTGAAAGAGCAGTGCACTTGGCTCAGCAGCCTCGGCAGATTACAATAGTATATTGTGAAAGAGCAGTGCACCTGGCTCAGCAGCCTCAGCAGATTATTCGGGTGCCGCTGGCTCAGCTGGATGTTGCCCTGGGTGAACTTCCACAGCTTCGGGGAGGGTGAATCGGGAAAGCCCTTCAAGTCCTCCCCGAGGTGGGCCTGCAACAACATCCGCGCCGTGGCCCACACTATCCAAAATGATGACGCCAGCCTCCACAATGTCACAGCAGTTACCACCAAGTGTGCCATCCGCGAGAGGGCGCGCCGCACAGCCTCCACAATGTCACAGCAGTTACCACCAAGTGTGCGGTCCGCGAGAGGGCGCGCCGCACAGCCTCCGCAATGTCACAGCAGTTACCACCAAGTGTGCCATCCGCGAGAGGGCGCGCTGCACAGCCTCCACAATGTCACAGCAGTTACCACCAAGTGTGCGGTCCGCGAGAGGGCGCGCCGCACAGCCTCCACAATGTCACAGCAGTTACCACCAAGAGTGCGGTCCGCGAGACGGTGCGCCGCACAGCCTCCACAATGTCACAGCAGTTACCACCAAGTGTGCGGTCCGCGAGAGGGCGCGCCGCACAGCCTCCACAATGTCACAGCAGTTACCACCAAGTGTGCGGTCCGCGAGAGGGCGCGCCGCACAGCCTCCACAATGTCACAGCAGTTACCACCAAGTGTGTGCTCCGCGAGAGGGCGCGCCGCACAGCCTCCACAATGTCACAGCAGTTACCACCAAGTGTGCGGTCCGCGAGACGGTGCGCCGCACAGCCTCCACAATGTCACAGCAGTTACCACCAAGTGTGCCGTTCGCGAGAGGGCACGCCGCACAGCCTCCAACGATATCGATTATCTTCAAGAAATGCCCGTGATTTATGCCACGCAGCCGCAGACGGGAAACGTGGGATTTGACTTCGGCCATGACTCAGCTCCCCCTGAGGACTCCACATCCCTTCGAGTTGGATAATTCTAGCCAATGCAAACCATGTGCGGCCACGGAGAGGGCTGCCGGCGTCGCCGCGCACCTCGAAGCCCTCCACCCGCAGGATGACGAAGAGGCTCACGAGCACGCGCACCAGCACCACGGGCGGGTTCGCATACCCCTGCGCAATCAGCTAAGCGAAGTTCACAATGGAGCACTTTCCGTGGAACGAAGCCGCGGACATGGACCACCAGTGCCACGTGGCTCGTCCTCAGATGAGAGCAGCGGTCACACCACTATAGAAAACGGCAGCTGCAGAAATCAGGTAGAGTGTGACGCCATTTTGCAAGCCTCGTCAAACGCCGCTCACTCACGGCAACTGTGAACAACAAACCCAGCCGGGCAGATTGTGAAGGAGCGATGGCCAGCCCTGTGGCACTGACAGCCACCATCAAACCGCTGCCGGCGCTGCCACCCATCAATCTTCCACAGACTCTCACAAAGGCCTTCTAATTCTGTTGCACGCGATTCTTCCCGCATTCGTATATCAACACCAGCTTAGCACGACACAATGGCGCGGGCCGAACAACAGAGGCATCCGAGCACAGCACACCACGACACACAATTGAATGTGCACGGCTCCTCCCCGTTGCCAACAACACACGCGGCTTCCTTTGCAATTCACGAAAGCTGTGACACAGTCTTTCGAGGAGTGGTCGGTGTCCCATGTACTGTATATGCGGAACGCGGTGTCCTATGTACTGTATATGCGGAATCCCTCAGTCGCAGCGCACCGAGATGGGCATTTCCCCGCATCGACCTTTGTGCACAGTAGCACCCCAACGGAAGATGATCTACCCACGCGCGGCCACGTTGTGCAGAGACGAGACCCGAGAGCCCGGACTCTCCATCTCCGGTCCGCGAGGTGCCAGGGATGTCGCAGCGTGCTTGGCATGCAGATGCATGCAAAAGCCCTACTTCAAACCGAAACGGCTGCACACGTTCGGGAGTGTCGCTATGCACAAGTGTTTCTCCCGCATTCAGCTGGACTAGTCCCAGGAAGCGGGTAGCTGCCTTGATCTCCTGCAGCGCCGAATACATTTTCTTCTCATTCTTCATCATGCCCTGCATCAGCTGGCGCTTCTCCACGTTGATCTTCGTCAGCAGCTCTCCCATCTTGGCCCTAAGGTATCGCCCCCATGTGTCCCATGAGCGCTGCACCGAGTCACCACGGCGCATCTGCCGTCTACACGAGGAAGTAGCGGCGCACCCACGAACCCCATTGATCTGGCAGTACCTCGATACAAGCCGTGCTGGGTATGCAGCGAGGGACGCTCCAGGACAGCGTGGAAGCAGAGCGGTGTGAAGGGAAATAGGGGCACGTGGAGCCTCACCTCTTGTCTGCGAGTGG
>LGRX02001874.1:0-51295 GCA_001247695.2 Cymbomonas tetramitiformis | reverse complement strand
TATAGCCAAACGAATCTATAGCCAAACGAAGCTATAGCCAAACGAATCTATAGCCAAATGAAGCTATCCCGGCCAAGCATAACCGGATACCCCACGTGATGGAAGTCGCCTGCGAGAGCAGGGTGCGGCCATGCCAAGGAATCCCTCTTACATGGATGACAGGATGCCCTGTAGGCATCAAGCACGCGCAGTCCATGACATGCACACGCGAGGTGCGCTCTCACCCGGGACACGTGGAGCGAGCGTGTGTTGGCGGCACGCCCCGGGGCAGCTCAAACAACGTGCACAACAAATACTGCTGACGTGGAAGATGAAGGGAAGCTGAAATGAAACCAAAGACGGGCATCAAGGTGCTCCCCACGAAAAATCACGCGGCGACACAGAGTGTGCAGCCACACCTTGCATCTCCTCATGAAAAGCAACAAAAGCAGATGCAGCCTTAGCGTAATGCAGGCGGCCGCACCCTCCAGAAAGGTACTGCAAGGGACGGCATGCACGCAGCAGCCTTCTGCCGGATGCCGCGCGTGGTAGACTTGCCCTTGCAACCAGGCTGTATGAGTGAGCATGTGCTGCGGCTAACAAGTCGGTGTGCCATGGTCATGGGCAGTGCAGACGCTACAGGAGGCGTGGGGGATATACAAGCGTTGGGCACCGCAGGCTTCCCTACCCAAGTCGAAGGATAACTCGAAGAACAGCGCCGGGCGCGCCTCCCTTTGCCTCCCCTCTCAACAGAAACCAGCAGATAAACCCATCTCGACCAACCCACCAGGAGGCAGCGTCTGCCGTCAAACAATGCACATGCAGACAGCCATTGTCTGCGGCACTGGACGGCATAGCCCGGTCCAGGATGAGCAGGTTGGAGTGTTGAGTATCAGTGTATTGAGCGGCACTGGACGGCATAGCCCGGTCCAGGATGGGCAGGTTGGAGTGTTGAGTATCAGCGTATTGAGCGGCACTGGACGGCATAGCCCGGTCCAGGATGGGCAGGTTGGAGTGTTGAGTATCAGTGTATTGAGCGGCACTGGACGGCGGCAGAGATCGAACGGGTACACAGAACACAGCAACACAGCAACACACGCGTTTAACCAACGGTGCTCGAGCATCTGTTGCATGGGCGTGCACAAGGGTCTCTCCACACAGCTCTGCAAGGCTCGGGTGAATCCGAGGCGCGTGCCAGCGGAAGGGGATGATGCCATTCAGGTGCAACCAAATAACACGTCCTGAGCAGCCTCTGCATCAGTGGGCTACAAAGCGGCGCCAGGCTAAGCCAAGCCACAGTCCGCGTGCTTCTCAGGGCAGTACATCGAGGGCGTCCTCCGCCTTCTGCTCCAGCGCCTCTTTGCTTGTGTCCTCCGGCTCCATCTGCGTTCCCGGCATCGCCAAAGATCAACCCCTGCTCGCACCCTCTGCCCTGCCTGCGTCGCCACACCGCCCGCCTGCCTGCATCGCCACACCGCCTGCTTAGAGTTAAGGTGAAGGACGCACCATCCCTGACGGGCCCGAAAACAGCTCTGCTCCAGCCACCTGCTTGGCCGCCTCCATGGCTATCTCTGTAGCTTCCACGGCAGTTTTCTCCTGGAAGTCGATTGGCTCCCGGATCGTCTCTCCCGTGCTTTCGATGGTGTACTCCCCGGTGGAAGTCTCGGCGGGAGCGTCGGCGGGAACCTCGGCGGGAGTGGGAGGAGGGGGTTCTAGCGGCTGCTCCTCGGCGCTTCCACCGGGAGGGGGAGGCTCCTCCTCCTCCTCCTCCTCCTCGGGGGAGGGCGCTCTCGATGTGCTGATCAGTCCCCCCCGCAGTCCCCCCCCCGCAGTCCCGGTCGAGGAATGCCGCATTAACCGATATGTGTAAGAAGGGCGTTGCAGCTCGTGCAATCCGCGGCGGGTGATCATCACGTCGATGAGGCGCAATCGGGCGTGACAAAGAAATCCCCACATATATATATTTTTGTTATGTGCATTCGCGCCATGCTCCCTGCTATGCTCAGCACGGTACGCACACGATCTGCTGGGCAGCGCATCTCTCTCCCCTCCACTTCAGCTGCCCTCCCAAAGTGACCCCCCAGACGGGGTGAGGCCAGGGTAAGACTCCCCAAGGCAATGGATAACAGACAGCTGGGACTGCCTGTAGCAGGTCTCAGTTTGGTCGGTCAACTGTGCCCAGCCTTGCAGGGCCCTGTAGAGGGGTAGTCGGCCTTAATGAGCCACCTCTGGTGCTCATCGAGAAGCGGGCGCAGCATTGGGCTGTCGCAACGCTTGAGGGCGTCACGAAGAAAGCTGGCCATCTTGGCAGATGGCAAATACTTTGTGTCCTAGCATAGAAACGAAATAATACTGAGTCGTGGCCAGATCTCTTGGTGGCTAGCATCTGGGAGGTGATGTCACAGGCAAGAAGGAAGGCGAGGAGGGAGGCGAGGAGGGAGGCGAGGAGGGAGGATAGGAGGGAGGCGGCGAGGAGGAAGGCGAGGAGGGCTGACCTGTCTTCTTGATCCACGCGGGTGAGGGTAAAGCACAGGCCATATGCCAGCTTGAAGTGTTGCAAGAGGGACTTTGCCCGCCTCAACAACTCTGGGTCGTTGGATGAATTTGCCTGCGAGCATCCGGCATGTGCGATCAGGAAAGAGTGAGCGAGAGAGAAGATGAGAGAGACGAGAAACTTAGCAGCGCGACCATCAGCTCCGGCGTTAAGCCCTGGGGCTAAATTTAGCAGCGCGGCCATCAGCTCCGGCGTTAAGCCCTGGGGCTAAATTTAGCAGCGTGGCCATCAGCTCCAGCGTTAAGCCCTGGGGCTAAATTTAGCAGCGCCACTCAGCTCCGGGCAAGCCCTGGGGCCAAATTCTAGCAGCGCGACCATCAGCTCCTGGGCGTTAAGCCCTGGGGCTAAATTTAGCAACAAGGCCATCAGCTCCGGCGCAAGCCCTGGGGCTAAATTCTAGCAGCGCGACTCATCAGCTCCGGGCGTTAAGCCCTGTGGGGCTAAATCTCTAGCAGCGCGACCATCAGCCTCCGGCGCAGCCTCCTGGGGCTAAATTTAGCAGCGCGGCCATCAGCTCAGGCGTTAAGCCCTGGGGCTAATTCTAGCAGCACGGCCATCAGCTCGGCGTTAAGCCCCAAATAATTTAGCAGCGTGCCATCAGCTCCTGCGCAAGCCCTGGGGCTAAATTTAGCAGCGGCCATCAGCTCCGGCGTTAAGCCCCGTCAAATTCTATACACCATCAGCTCTCCGAAGCAAGCTCCTCGGGGCTAAATTTAGTGCGCCGCGCCATCAGCAGCCCGGGCGTTAAGCCCTGGGGCTAAATTTAGCAGCGCGGCCATCAGCTCAGGCGTTAAGCCCTGGGGCTAAATTTAGCAGCGCGGCCATCAGCTCCGGCGTTAAGCCCTGGGGCTAGTGGTGTGGCGTGTTTCTTTTGCTCTTCACATCTCATTGCCAACAGGCACACTGCATAGCATTTCATTAAAAATAGCTTTCTTCTTACATGCTTTTAAGTGTGTGAGAGAAAATCTCTTTTTGGAATGTCTTTTCTAGGCTGATTCACAGCTTCACATGCTTTTTAGGCTGATGCACAGCTTCTAAGGCAAAATGTTTAGAGTCTTTTGGGTTGGGTGGGTAGGGAAGGCAAAAGAACAGAGCTGCGGATTCCCACGGGCGGAACTCCTAAATACTGTCGTGTGTAAAGCCTTTAGATCTAACTCAGCTGCTGATTTTGATCTAACGGCTCAGGAAACTCTGATCGATCTACCGGCACAGAAACCTCTAAAATTCCGCAAGCTCCAATTTAACCATTTCTTTTGCTCTTCACATCTCATTGCCATGTAACAGAGATCATTAGGCACACTGCTCTGTGCCAGGCTGCCGCTGCTGCTGCTGTCGCCATCTCGGAGTGGTCCACCCGAAGTACTTCTCCATGTGCTCGTCGGGAACAGCTGCCGGGTCAATGTAGGAGTGGATGGCAGAGGACAGCTGAGACCAGCCGCCCAGGAAGCAGCACTTCTCAAGCGCCGCGCCCACAGCCCTGGCACAGGTACAAGCCCCCTTGCGGGTGCTGTGGCCAGAGAAGTGTCCCCCTTCCGGAGGGACACACCCAAGCTTCCCCAATGCCAACTGCACCCAGCCATTAGCTTGCGCCGACTGGAGCTTTCCTTGCTCCCACGGCAGCCTCCAGTAGCTGCCCTGCACCTCCGAGCCCGTCACCGGGCGATGCCCCCAACAGGCATCCCGCACCTGCTGCCAGTGCTGCAGGAGCCGCACAAGCCCCGCCACCCCCGCCGCGGGGATGGTGAGCCTCCTCCTGAGGCGCACGTGCCCCCTGCCTTTCTCCTTGTGGAGAACCACGGAGATGTCCTCACCTGTGATGCTGATGTGCTCCCTGCGCATGGAGACGCCCGTCTCCGGCCGGCCGAAGGTGACGAAGGCAAACACCACGTAGGTGCACGCCCTGAGCAGCTCCGTAGCTGCCCGGCCCACCGGCTCCAGCCCCAGCCCGTGCGCGTGCACTGCCGAGACATGCCTGGCAGGCAGCCAGGTCCGCACCGTCTGCTCCTCACCCGCGGCTTCAGCCGCCTGCACCTGGAGGCGGGCCATGCCCTTCACTGCTCTGGAGATCGCCCGGCCCCTGGCAGGCCCGGGGAACCCCATGTCCTCGTGGTAGTTGTTGATGGCGGATAGGTAGGGCTGCATGTTGGACGCCTGCACCGTGCCCTTGTCCAGCATGTGAGCAATGTACAACCTCACCGTGGCCCCCGTTGCCGGAAGCCACTGTCTGCCCTCCGCCTCACAGAACGCCATGAAGGCCCGAGCCTTCGGCCGGTAGTTGCCCACCGTCTTGCCGCCCAATGCTGCCCCCTGCATCTGCACTGCCAGCTCAGTGAGGGAGCTGTCCCCCAACTCTCCTCTCCAGCGCTCCTGAAGCGCCGCATCCCAGCTAGTCACCTCCTGCACCGCTGCCGGGAGCACCTCGTACCTCTCCTTGCTCATGTCCAGGTCCTCCTTGTCACCATCCTCGTAGGCAATGTGGGTTAGGCCGTCCGACCCCGTGTCACCCACGGTACCGGTGTACCAGGCATCATCCTGGGGCCAGTACACCTTCACCTTGAGGCTCCTCGCCAGCCCCGCCTGTGGCGCCTGCCCGGCTGCCCGCCTCCCATCCTGCAGGTAATGGCTCACCGGGAGGCGGAGATGCGGAACATGATGCCGTCCCAGCCTGAGGCCCCGAGCAGCTCGGACCCTCCTAGCCGGCTGGGAGTAAAGAGGTCCCTGCCCCGGGGCAAGATCACCACCTCGTCGGCCATGGCCTCCAGCTGCTGGAACCACATCTGCCCCGGCCAGTAGGGCGCCACCACCGTGGCGGCGCACTTCTCCTCCCGCAGCTTGTGCGCCACCTCGTCGAGGAGGGACCACGGGGGGTTGACCCAATTGACCTCTCCTAGCCAGGAAAAGGCCAAAGAGTCCACGCCCTCGCACCCCGGGTCGTGCCACTGTGCGTAGTAGCGCGGCAGCTGGGCGGAGAGCTCCGAGGCGAAGCGGTCCACGGTGTGCTGGTGCCATTCCCGCTCCGCCCACTGAAACCACCTGCGGTTCAACCGCCAGTCGTCCAGGTCCCGGTCCCGAGACAAGCGGTCGGCACACTCGTTTGCCTCGCTTCTGATGTACCTCGCCTGGAGCTTGATGTCGTTTAAGTCCAGCAGGATCCACAGGCGCCGCATCCGCCGCATCAGCTCCGGGTTGCGCGACGTGAAGTGCGAGAGCATGGCCACCACCGCCTGGTTGTCGCAGTAGAGGCGCACCACCTTGCCGGTGAGCTCTCTCAGGAAGGATTGCACCGTCTTGTACACGGCCTCCAACTCCAGGTGCGTGATGTGTAGATGCCGTAGCTCGTCGGACCAGAATCCTCTTGCCGCGTGCTTGAGGTTCAGCACCCCGCCCCATGCGAACAGAGACGCGTCGGTGTGCACCTTCGCTCTCGTGGGGCTGCGCCAGATCTTTCGACCGTTCCACCGGCTCTGAGCCGGCAACCTGAGCCACCACTCGATGTCGCTCCACGCCTGCCGTGTGAGCTTTACCTTCGCGCCCCATCCCCGCCTCGTGGAGAGCACAAAGTGGAGCTCCCTGAGATACAATCTCGCCGGAGGGACTGCCAGATACACAGACTGGCAGAGCCCCGTGAACGCTGCCAGCTTCCGAGCTGGGAGCCACCTCCGCTGTCGCGACGCCTCGCTGAGAAGCGCCTTGGACTGCAGGTGAATCTTCTGCAGCCTCGCCGGTGTCACGCGGAACTGTCCCGCCTTGAGGTCCACCTCGAGCCCGAGGTGCTCCACCAGCTGCGTCGGCTCCCATTGCCCCTTCTTCTCGTTGCGCGACAATCCGAGTCTCACCAAGACCCGAGATGTCAGCTCGCGCGCCCTGAGCGCCTCGATCCTGCTGCTTAGCAGCAACAGGAAGTCGTCCATGTAAGGGAGCACCCGCGCCCCCTGCTGATGCTCCTCGCGGCCGCATCCTCCAGCTCGTCTTCGAACTGCCCAACGTCGTCGCACCTTGCTTCCGCTTTGCAGCTTCCGCACCTCCCGCCGGTCCTCCGCGGATCTCGGAGAGCGAAGGCACTCCACGAGCACCTTCATGACCTTGACGAAGATTCGTGGCGAGTCGTTCCAGCCGAAGGGAAGGGCGCCGCACTGGAATAACTCCCCCCGCACGTCGAACTGCATGTACTCCTGGAAGGCGGGGTCGATCCCCACGACATGGTACCCGTCCTGGAGGTCGAAGCTGATGCACCAGTCGTTCGGCTTGGCGAGCCGACGCAACTTCTTGAGGGTCTCCATCTTGCACCGCGACTTCACGCAATGCGCGTTCAGCCAGCGAAAGTCCATCACAAGACGCCACTTGTTCGTCCCCGGCTTCGGCACCAGGAACACTCGGGATACGTGTCGTCGCCTTCTCGCTCGCACCCATGCGCCCGTTTTGAGACACCTCTCCGTCTCTGCGGACATCCACTCCAGCTGCTGAGGGGTGGCGTCGGCCAGAGACACTCCGTGATCGAAAGGCTTGGGCGCCTTGTCGACCCAACGCATCTTGGCCCCTTTGGTGATCCACTCCATCACCTCGGAGTTCGCGCCAGCTGCGCGCCATGCCCCCCTTCGACTCCGCACCCTTTCCTGTAGGGTGGGCTCTTTCCGTTGGACGCCCCGAGGGGCGGAAGGCGTCCAACCTTTCCGTGATCGGAAAGTTAGGTCTGGGCTTGGGCGCCTCGCCCAAGCCCTGACCCTTTACCTCCCTTGCCGCTGCCGCGGCCACCTTCACCTTTTCCAGCGCCTTTGCCCTTGCCTGCTTGACGGTCACGAAAAGTCGAAACTTTGGCGCTGGCCTTGGCGTGCGTGTTCATCACTGCCTTCGCCTTCGTGGTGTCGAATTCCTTCAACCACTTCGTGAGCACTGAGTCGCTCACCAACCCGTCGCTGCCTGCGTACACCTTCTCCTCGATGAAGGCCAACTTCGCCCGCAACGCCTCAGCTCCGCCGTGCGACGTAGCATCAGACTCCATGCTCGCTCTGAGCTGCAACATGGTGTAACGGTTGTTCAGGAGCGAAAAAACGCCCTTAAACGTGTTGTGCGCTGCGAAAACGCGCTCACTCAATTCCTCCACCGTTGGGGGATCCTTTTCATCTTGACACCAGTCCAGGGTCACCTCGGAAAACGCAATCGCATCGTGCATGTACGACAGCGCAGGGGCAAGCACCAACTGCTCGTAACGCATGGACGAGTTGGTGCGTTTGGAGAGGGCGTCGTAGGTCTTGTCGTTGTACAAGTCGTACATCTGCGGCATGTCCGTCTCCAGTGTTGCAGGTCTCGCAGGGAACGGATTCCCTTCAACGTGTGGAACATACGGGAGCTTTTTTAATGCCTCCAACTCCGCGTCTCTGCTCTGAGCGGAACCACCATCCTGCGAAGCGGCTTTCGCTGCCGCCTCCTCCGCGACTTCAACTCTCGCTGCGAGAGTCTCCATCTGCTTCATCATTTCGCCCTGTTGCTCCAACAGGACTTCCATCCCGGACTTCGCAGCCGGTTGTCCAGCCGCGCCGGCATTGTTCTCCGACGCGCTTTGCTCACCTTCTTGATCGCTCATTGTAGTAAGTCGTCAAGGGTTTAAACTTCCACAGTAACGTTAAAATGTGGGGTAAATTTTTTTGCAGTGTGCCGCACTAAGAATTTCTCCGCGAGGAAAAATTTCTTGTGAAGTTCTTTTGCGAAGGCAAAAGAACAGAGCTGCGGATTCCCACGGGCGGAACTCCTAAATACTGTCGTGTGTAAAGCCTTTAGATCTAACTCAGCTGCTGATTTTGATCTAACGGCTCAGGAAACTGTGATCGATCGACCGGCACAGAAACCTCTAAAATTCCGCAGGCTCCAATTTAACCAAAATAGAAGGGCTGCTGACGATGAGGAAATGATCTTTAGAGGCTGCGCGAGAGGCCCGCTGGCAAGTATGACATCTTTGCTCAGCGCCCCAAATACAGTCAGAGGGCTCCCCGCAGTGCATTCTTCTGAGGGCTAGCTGGGGGCTAGCTGGGGGTTAGCTGGGGGTTCTTTGGAATCAGGGGACGGGTGAGAGGAACTGAATCGGCCCATCAGAGTGACGAGCCCCTGCCCTCAGGAGAAGATGCGCACCAGTAGCTCCGCCTTGCGCGCGCTGCGGATGTCCTCGGACAGGAAGGTCACGCCATAGTGGCTCATCTTGCTGGCAATGTCCGCGAGCTCCTGGCACGCCCCTCAACTCGCGCCGCGCCTTCACCTCTCGCCGGTGCCCTCAGACCAATACCTCGCCGGCCACACGCCTGCCTCCCGGCCTGGCCTCGCAGCTACATGATGACACACAAGCAAAAGCGGCCCGGGGGCAGAGTCTCGAATACATGCATCGGGCACATGAGCCCAGAGCCCGCCTCCCCGTGAGTGAGATTCCAGGTGAGTAACTCACCTCCGTGTGCTCAGCCGCCTGTGTCCAATCGCCCCCACTCCCGCGACATTCCCAGAACCCCGCCCCACAACCCTGCTGAACTCGTTGGCATGAGCGCACCTGTGCTGAAATCGCTAGGATGCATGTGCCTGTGTTAGAATCGTCTGCAATTAAGACTGCAGAGGTCACTTGCGGTCATTGTGGGAGCGCTCCGATTACTAGCTTCCTTCTCCGCTGCTTTGGTGCCCCAAGCTATGAAAAGAATGAGCCGGAAAGCTCTTGATTTGGCGGAGGACTCAGGCCCGAGTGTCTCAGGTTCTGAAAGCAACAAGTGCGAGCTGAGACCAGACACGCAAGGGTGACAGCTCTGTGTCACAGACACACGAGGTTGCCAGCTCTGTCACAGACACACAAGGGTGACAGCTCTGTCACAGACACACAAGGGTGACAGCTCTGTGTCTGTGTCACAGGCACAGGTCTGCGTCGCAGGCACAGGTCTGCGCCCGCAGGCAAAGGTCTGCGCCCGCAGGCACAGGTCTGCGCCCGCAGGCACAGGTCTGCGCCCGCAGGCACAGGTCTGCGCCCGCGGGCACAGGTCTGCGCCCGCGGGCACAGGTCTGCGCCCGCGGGCACAGGTCTGCGCCCGCGGGCACACTGCGCCCGCGGGCACAGGACTGCGCCGGGCACAGGACTGCGCACACAGGTCTGCGCCCGCCGCGGCACAGGTCTGCGCCCGCGGGCACTGCGCCTCGGGCACAGGCCTGCTGCGTCTGCGCCTCGCGGCACAGGTCTGCGCCTCGCGGCACAGGTCTGCGCCCGGGCAGTGGGGTCTGCGCCGCGGGTACAGGTCTGCGCCCGCGGGCACAGGTCTGCGCCGCGGGCACAGGTCTGCCGCCACATTGCGCCCGCGGCACAGGTCTGCCCGCGGGCACAGCGCGGGCCCCGGCGCCCGGGGCACATGCGCCCCGCGGCACAGCTCGCGCCCGCAGGCACAGCTCTGCGCCCGCAGGCACAGCTCTGCGCCCGCAGGCACAGCTCTGCGCCCGCAGGCACAGCTCTGCGCCCGCAGGCACAGCTCTGCGCCCGCAGGCACAGCTCTGCGCCCGCAGGCACAGCTCTGCGCCCGCAGGCACAGTAGGAAAACTGTAGACTCTGAGACAGTGTTAAAGACAGAGAGCTCAAAAGACAAATTCAATGACTGTATGACAGTATGACAGTATGACAGTATGACAGAGTACAGTACTATGTGTAAAGGTGAACAGAACAATGATGACAATGAGATTACAAGAGACAGAAGATCAATTCAAAATGGATACAGTATCTGTCACAAGAACACAAGAGTACTAGTACGAGTATAGAAGTAGCTATGACTGAGTAACAGTGAGCACTTGAACAGTGCTATGTGATATAAGCACTGTGTGTAACGAACAAACACTCTTATCAGTTTAAATCAATCAACAGTGTGTGTGTGTATGAGTGTGTGTTCGTACACTTTCTACTAGATATATGAAGTTAGTAGAAGTTGATTATCCTAGGTTATGGGCCTGATATAGGTCTGATAGTGTAGATACAGCCGTCATGGCGGACGTAAAGTATCCTACGAGGGAATCGCAGCTTCAGGATTTGGTAGAGCAGCAGGCTAGTTTTATGAAATCAATGGAAGCGACAATTCAGGCTTTGATTTCAGAGAAGAAGGAGTCTGGGAAATCGACAGAGAATGAAGAAGCTGCGTCGGGTGCAATGAGCACTGCCAACGCACAGAAGACAGTTCAGTGCGTTGTGAAGCTGTTGGGTACGACGAAGTACACGGGTACAGAGAGGAATCAGTATGAGTCCTGGGTACAATTTAAGACACAGTTAGAGTCAGCAGTCACGTTTTATCCTGAGCTGCTAGAACTGGTGTGCGACTATCAAGTGTCAGATATTGCAGATATCAAAGGACTGAACGTGTTTATGCCTAAATCGAAAGGATATGGCAACACAGCTGCAGAGGAGAAGCCTTCATCACGGGCAGAAGACAAGCCTGCGTTACAGGCAGAGGACGAGGACGTTTTTGAAGAGGTCTTGGACAACAACGGCAGTTTTGTTACTGTGCCAGGTTCTGCGAGTATGGCCAGTACAATTTTGTCAGCTATTTTGAAGCAGGTGACAGCTGGGGACGCCTTTGACGTTGTACGACGCTGTGGTAACGACGGGTTGAAGGCGTTCAGGTGGAGCCAAAGGGTGATGAGTTCACTGGTGTAGTGAAGTTGAAAAGTGCTGGTGGAAGAACATTTTGGACACCGGTGAGTGTGTTTCTGGAAGCACGGGTGGAGCATCTTGAGCTGTTGTTTGAGTTTCGTGTGAAGTTGACAGTGAACTTATTCTATCCTTTGTTTGAGAAGGTGGAGTTGCAGCAGTCAGGAGGAGGTGAATGGGAGGCAGCAGTGGTGTGTGCTACGGCACGAGAGGATCACGTGTTGCCGTATCAGGTGATATTGGAACGTCATGCTGGAGTGAGTGGCTCGGCAGTTGATGTGTGTGAGGCTCGAGTGAGGGTTGAGAATCGTCATGTTGCTTTGGCAGCTCGTGAGGAGAAATTGACGGGGTTGCCAGTTGGAGTGACCGAGCCGAAAGGATGGGTTCAGTTGTTGAAGGGACCTGACGCAGTGCAGTGGCAGGAGTCAAATCACAAGGAGGAGTGCGCTCTTATTGACGTGAAGAAGGCAATCGCGCCGGTGGAGTCGGTACCTGCTGGTGAGAAGGTAATGCGCATGACGGCTGTGTACAAAGCGAAGCTGGACTCTGCTGGAGAGGTGACTGAGAGGAAGACCAGATGGGTGGTGTGTGGTAATGGTCAGCAGCATGGGGTGCACTATGAGGACGTGTATGCTCCGTGTACACAGTTGTCAACGTTGAGAATTCTTATTCAGCTCAGTTTGGTGTTGGGACTATTGGTGTTTGCTCTGGACGTCATCACCTGCTTTTTGAATGGAGAGCTGGACGTGTACACTCCTATGTATGTCAGCTGGCCTAATGCACGGACAGTACGGGGAGTACTGTATGGAATGTTGCAGAAGAGTGTGTACGGCTTGAAACAGGCACCGCGCATCTGGTACAAGACGAGCAAGAACTTTCTGCTGGCTTATGACAGCAGGCTTCGGGTGTCCAACATTGACCCGTGTCTCTTTTACATCTGGCAGCTTGGTACACTGGTGGTGTTTGTGTACGTACACGTGGACGACTACACTGTGTTCACTTCATCAGTGGAGTGGAAGGCGGAATTCTTCAAAGCATTCAGTGAGAAGTATCCGAGTAAGGACAAGGGCCCGTTGGTGGAGTTGCTGGGCATGAGTATGACTTTCAGTGACTATGGTCTTGTCAGGGAGTGCCAAATCAGTCAGGTTGGGCTGATACAGCGTATGCTGGAGAGGTATTCTATGCAGGACTGCAATCCGTGTATGACACCTATGGAGCCCAGACTGTCTTTGTTGCCAGTGGACTCGGAGGAGAAGTTGGAGAAGCTTCCTTATGTCAACCTGGTGATGGAACTGATGTGGCTGGCACGTTGCTCACGGCCTGATATTCTGACAGCAGTCTGTTATTTGGCCAGGTTCTCTCACTGCTATGGGCAGGAGCATTGGCAGCATTTGAAACGTGTGCTGAGATATTTGAAGGGAACTGTTCATGTTTGTTTGACTTTGCAGTGCAGTTCGCCGGCTTCACTGACTGCTGAGTTGATAGTGACAGCTTATACAGACGCGGACCATGCTGCAGATAAAGTGACCAGGCGCTCTGTTACAGGTTCATTGGTGCGACTGAATGGAAGCACTGTCATGTATTCGTCTAAGTTGCAGAAGACAGTTGCAGTTAGCACAGCAGAGGCAGAACTGATAGCGCTGTCAGAATGTGCACGGGACGTAGAGTATGTTGTAAATCTGCTGTCTGAATTTTCGCCTGTCAAGCAACCTGTGACAATTCATGGAGATAATCATGCTTCGGTGGCACAGGCAGAAAATGTTCTGAACAATGCAGCGACACGTCATGTGGCAGTGAGGAATCGATATGTGGCAAAGTTGGTAGAGCTGGGTAGAGTTGTTATTGCAAAAGTGCCTACGAAGGAAAATTTGGCAGACTTCTTTACAAAAAGTCTAGCTTTGGACCGTTTTCAGGTACTCAGTGCTGTGGTATTGAGATATTTTCGAAGAGCATGAGTAAGGAGGAGTAGGAAAACTGTAGACTCTGAGACAGTGTTAAAGACAGAGAGCTCAAAAGACAAATTCAATGACTGTATGACAGTATGACAGTATGACAGTATGACAGTATGACAGAGTACAGTACTATGTGTAAAGGTGAACAGAACAATGATGACAATAAGATTACAAGAGACAGAAGATCAATTCAAAATGGATACAGTATCTGTCACAAGAACACAAGAGTACTAGTACGAGTATAGAAGTAGCCATGACTGAGTAACAGTGAGCACTTGAACAGTGCTATGTGATATAAGCACTGTGTGTAACGAACAAACACTCTTATCAGTTTAAATCAATCAACAGTGTGTGTGCGTATGAGTGTGTGTTCGTACACTTTCTACTAGATATATGAAGTTAGTAGAAGTTGATTATCCTACACAGCTCTGCGCCCGCAGGCACAGCTCTGCGCCCGCAGGCACAGCTCTGCGCCCGCAGGCACAGCTCTGCGCCCGCAGGCACAGCTCTGCGCCCGCAGGCACAGCTCTGCGCCCGCAGGCACAGCTCTGCGCCCGCAGGCACAGCTCTGCGCCCGCAGGCACAGCTCTGCGCCCGCAGGCACAGCTCTGCGCCCGCAGGCACAGCTCTGCGCCCGCAGGCACAGCTCTGCGCCCGCAGGCACAGCTCTGCGCCCGCAGGCACAGCTCTGCGCCGCAGGCACAGCTCTGCGCCGCAGGCACAGCTCTGCGCCCGCAGGCACAGCTCTGCGCCCGCAGGCACAGCTCTGCGCCCGCAGGCACAGCTCTGCGCCGCAGGCACAGCTCTGCGCCGCAGGCACAGCTCTGCGCCCGCAGGCACAGCTCTGCGTCACAGGCAAGGGTGACAGCTCTGTGTCACAGACACACAAGGTTGCCAGCTCTGTCACAGACACACGAGGGTGACAGCTCTGTCACAGACACACAAGGGTGACAGCTCTGTCACAGACACACAAGGGTGACAGCTCTGTCACAGACACACAAGGGTGGCAGCTCTGTCACAGACACACGAGGGTGACAGCTCTGTGTCACAGACACACAAGCGTGACAGCTCTGTCACAGACACACAAGGGTGACAGCTCTGTCACAGACACACAAAGGTGTGACAGCTCTGTCACAGACGAGGAAAGTGCTTTGAGTGGAGCCCTTAGGTGATGATTGATGACACTCATTCGAAGGGCTGTGAAGAGCCGTTCCTGGTTGGCTCCACTTTGACCAAGTCGGGCAGGGGCGGAGGCCACGCAGCAGACCACGTTGCTAGCTTAGAAAGTGATAAAACAGACTTGGCCTCCCATTGGTGGACACCACTCTTCACGATTCATCCTAGGCCCTGCGCCTGCCGGATTGGCCAGCCGTCATTTCTGGGAGGGGGGAATGACTGGAACTTGGAACTAGGGCTTTGCAGCTGACTCTTTGATTAGCAGCAGAGTGCTCACGCTCCTTTCACACCAGTGGCGACTATCGGAGGAAGGATTTCAACCTGACCAGTGCACTAGGTTTGTGTCTCTTGCAATGATCAGCATGGGAGCGCCTGCGCCGAATTCGTTAGCATATGCGTGCTCATGCTAAATGTGATGGGCCCCCGGGCACGAGCGCGGCATTGGCATGCCAGCTGTGTTTTCAGCAGGGGCGCGCGTGTGCCACCTGCGTTAGCACAGGCGCGCCATGGGATGCGGAGGGATGGCTGTGGGTGCGGCTAACACCCCCAGCATCCCTAAGCACCACCAAGCCGCCCCCACAGCCATCCCTCCGCATCCCACGGCGCGCCTGTGCTACGCGCGCCCCTGCTGAAAAGACAGCTGGCATATGCCAATGGCCTTTCATGCCGGAAAGGAGGGAGGGGGGCATCACAATTACAATGAGCGCGCTCATGGCTCATGCAACATGTATTTCATGATGTATTTGTAAGATACAACGTGTAGATACTTCAGGCCTGCGATTGATGCCAGGGCATCGAAGATGAAGCAAGCTACAGCCACCAGATGTTCCATGCAGAGGGGGTGGGGGCGTCTTCATCGAAAAATTCGTTCATCCTCCGACCTCCCCCCACGATTGGGATTTGGACCTTATCTGCCGTTGCCATTGCACACCTCGAGATACCGCGGGCAGCTCGTTGAGGCCCTTCACAGTCCACTCCCCTGACATCCCCAGTTCTGGACGGCCGGGGGCAGGGGGCTGAGGAGGGGGAAGGCGCACCTTGGAGAACCCGATGGAGGACATGTTATTCATAATGGTTGCCGCGCGGCTCGACTGTGAATTCGCCATGATCCTCGCCGCTGCCAGCATCCCCTTCCTCCAAGCCCAACCGTAAGAGCCTCTCGTTAGTATAATTGCCTCGACCCTGGGCTTACACCAGCCAGCACGAGGCTGTTTAAAACTGAGCGTGGAAACAGTGCATTCGAAAGGCCAAACTCTTTTGGTGCTTTACAAACCCTTCATTCATCGGTTGTCTTCCTTCTTCAAAATAAACGCAGAAGAGGCTACATATTCGGCCACGCAGTATGTATCTAGTTTTAATAGGTCGTTTCTTAGTAGGTTGGGTCTCAGTCAGGTCAATTGTTATTAAGCAACCTGCGACGCGCAAACACGTTCATTTGTAAATCTCCAAAACTTGTATTATGAATTCCGCCCAATATTCCAAGGCTATGAAAAGTTACCTTGTTCGGTGTCTGTTTAAAAACTAAAACAGTCAAAAGCGGTTCAGCATGTTTGCTAAGTTGACAAACACTAAGGTAGGTTTAGGTTTGATTTCTGTTTTTTTCACTCAAAATATTGCTGGAATTACCTTAGTGTTTGTCAACTTAGCAAACATGCTGAACCGCTTTTGACTGTTTTAGTTTTTAAACAGACACCGAACAAGGTAAATTTGCATAGCCTTGGAATATTGGGCGGAATTCATAATACAAGTTTTGGAGATTTACAAATGAACGTGTTTTGCGCGTCGCAGGTTGCTTAATAACAATTGACCTGACTGAGACCCAACCTGCTAAGAAACGACCTATCAAAACTAGATGCATTCTGCGTGGCCGAATATGTAGCCTCATGTGCGTTTGTTTTGAAGGAAGACAACCGATGAATGAAGGGTTTGTAAAGCATCAAAAGAGTTCGGCCTTTTGAATGCACTGTTTCCACGCTCGGCACGCAGCCGCAGCTTCAGCGAGCACCGCTTGCTACACGCTGAGTACTCGGAGGCGGAAGGGAGGTCCAAGACCATAGCGTAAACTCATCCCTGACGCGTCACGCGTGATGCATGACGCATGATGCCTGATGCATGACGTATGTGAGGATAACCTCTTGGTTCCATGTCTGGCCCTTGTCCGGTGTTCGACATCGTGTGTACCTGCCGCGCATTTTCCGGGCAGGTAACCGGCAGCCCCCGCAGCCTGCCCAGAATAGCGCATGTCTCCATCGTCACGAGGCCCTGCGGATGACAGCGCCGCGTCATGCGCAAGCTCGCGGAGTGTCCAACCCGCCGAGTGACTTACGGACCCTTTGGATTGTGAAGGCATCGTGTGGTGGGAGGCACTGAGTGCAGACAGGGGGGTGTGCGAAGGGGAATGCAGCGCGGGCAGACGTGAGCGTGGGGCGCACCAACGGAAGGTGTGAGGTCGAGCAAGGCGTGGGTGATCTTCCAGGGACGGAAGTTCTTCTGCCTCTGCAGCATCGCACAGGATCCAGCCCTAAGTCCCAGGTGGCGCTCACCCACACGTAGATCTGAGCCTAAAGGTCTGATCACACATGCCCACAGAGAGGGTCCAAGCCATATCCGACAGCCCTGGCGCAAGGAGTGCCGATCTGGCCCTAGGGAGACTGCGGAGCACGGGGAAGCCTATCGGAGCAGTCTGGCCCTCCCAGCCCCCCGATGGTGCCCCCGGCGCATGCCAGCCCCCCGATGGTGCCCCCGGCGCATGCCAGCCCCCCGATGGTGCCCCCGGCGCATGCCAGCCCCAGGGCCGGCAGCGGGCTACCAGGAGGTTGTTGCAGTCCTGGAACAGGCGCATCTGGCGCTGCATGTCCTCGGCCGGCCGCTCCTTGAGGCCGAGCTTGCTCATCAGCAGCGCCTGCTCCTTGTGCGGAAACTGCGCCAGCAAGCTGCCGGCGCTCGACATATCCATCGCCAGCAGTACTGCCCCAAGCAACTCCGGCTTCAATCGCCGCAACACCTGCCGCCTCCCGTCCACGCCACCCGCCCCCGGCTCCGCACTCCTTTCAACGCCGCGTGTCGAACGCGCCAGCTCGGCGTCTTCGACCCGTGCAGAACTCACCGCCCCAGTGGGGAGCATGCCAGCAGGGCCGGGGCTGGACCACTGGACGAGCGAGAGAGAGAGAGAGGTGTGACTCCTTGCGAGATCAAAGGTGCTCTCAGCTCTCGCCTCAATGGCATCGACTCCTCGAGACTGCATCCTATCTGCATGGTCGGTGAGGGAGCCATGTCAGCACCCATTAGTTCCGCAGGCTGATCCAGGCAGTGCCAGTGGCTGAAGTCTTCAGCGCTGCTCGGGTGTGCTTTGGTTTGGGTTCATTAGCGTCATTAATATGGGTGCTGTTCCTGCAGTTTGAGTTCAGCACAATCGCTTGGCTCTCGCTTTGGCTTCGCCGAATGAGCACTTTTAAAGCTGCAAACATCCGAATCTGACGGTCCCTGTGCGGTTCCAGGGATTGGGGCTCCCGGGAAGCTCATCCGGCTTTCCACTCTGAAAGCATCCGACGGCTCAGCTTGGCCTGGCCCCCTCCGATCCCTTCGTGTGCGCGTGTCAGCGCGCGTGATGCAAACTTGAGCACGCCCTGCCGGCACCATGAGTGGGTGTGGCGTATCCTTGGACCGATTGCTTTGGCACCATGTAGCCACAGAAGATTGGCTGCACTGTGTACCCACCCCGGGGTCAGTGTGTGTGTATCCTTGGACCGACTCCTTTGGCACCCCGTAGCCGCAGAAGACCGGCTGCACTATGTACCCACGCCGGGGATCAAAGGATTCAGAACACACTTCGGGACACTTATCCGGAGCTCACTCGTGAAGAATGGGACCCCCTAAGCCTCGCTGAGCCAACCAAGCCCATCTGCATCTGCAACGCCAGCGCACTGCTGGCTTGTGCCTGAAGCCGGCTCATCCCTGCCCCCCGAGCTGCGCGAGCCATATCTCCACCACGAAGCTCACGCGCAGGACCGCCCCTCTGCTCCCTGAGCCTCACTGGGCCACCTGAGCCCCTCTGCGACTGCCCTGCCGGCGCACTGCTGCTGTGTCTCTGAAGCCGGCTCACCTCCGCCAATCGAGCCACCCCTTCACCACCAAGCCCACATCCCACAGCACCCCGCTGCCCCCTACACGCCCTAGAGCCTGGTCTCAAGAGAGCTTGCCCAACCACGCCACGGCCAGAATGTCCAAGGGCTGTCTCAAGGGGCTGAGAATGACAAACTGGGTTGCCCTCATCCGAACTTGCGCACCCACCACCGACGTGCGCCTGTAGCCCTCTACCCCCCGCACCAACTCCACATGACTGAAGCCCTTGCTGTGATTGCCTTGCGAGGAAGCTGCGAACTTGAGCAATGCGCTCCACACTTGCCCTACAACTGTCATGCCGCACTGTTCCTACTTAGGGGTCCCATCCCCACAGTTGCCTGTGTGTCCCATGATATATATATGATACATATGTCACATGAGATGTGTGTGTATGCTTATCCTTGCAAATCCTTTGGCACCCCGTAGCCACAGGAGACTGCACTATGTACCCACGCCGGGGATCAAAGGATTCAGCACACACTTCGGATGTGTGTGTGTGTGTGTGCTTATCCTTGCGACTGCTTTGGCACCCGGTAGCCACAGGAGACTGCACTATGTACCCACGCCGGGATCAAAGGGATTCAGCACACACTTCGGATGTGTGTGTGTGTGTGTGTGTGTGTGTGCTTATCCTTGCGACTCCTTTGGCACCCGGTAGCCACAGGAGACTGCACTATGTACCCACGCCGGGGATCAAACGCACACAATTCGGATGTGTGTGTGTGTGTATGTGTTTATGGGTCAATCGGAATCAGTAAGCGATTTCTAGCCGCACCTGAGGAGGAGACATCATGGCAGGCTGGCAGGCCACCTGGCGGCGTGCAAGCGCCCATGGACCCTTTCACGTGGACCAACTTCAGAGGCGGGAGAGGTCGGGTGTGTGACCTGATAGGCCGCCTCCGGCCGCGTCATTCGAAGGATGTCCGCCTTCGTCTCAGTGCTCAGCAAATCGCTGGAGAGGGCTCCGGCTGCCGACATCGAATCCATCCCACCTGTACGTCCCCATTCCGCCTCAACCCCGGACAGGTGTGGACGTGTAGGCATGCAGTGGGGCGGGGGCCACAGCCGGGGTGGTGCAGTGAGGTGAATGCAGTGGAGTAGGGGTGGAGTGAGGGGGCTGCAGTGAGGGGAGTGTAGTGAGGGTATACAGTGAAGGGGGTGCGGTGAAGAAGTGATGTTTGCTTCTATGTGGGAAGGCGCCTTCGTGCATCTGTCACTCTCTGTCACGCGTCATGCAATTCCAGAGCGAGCCAGCATTTGCATCCAGAGGTGCGACGGCAGACGCGGCCCTGGTGACAGGTGCAGTCCGTGGCACAAACTCTGCAGTGCGGACTTGACAAGCGACGGAACAATGCCCATGCTCGCTGCATGCAAGCGGCGGCGAGCATGCCATCGTGCAGGCTTGCTTGCCATCGATTTGGATCTGCTGGCTGCAGCTCTTGCGCGTTTGCGTGTGAGAGCTAGAAGCTGCAGATCTTCGCATGAGACAACCCGGATTTGGGCTTCAGGACGTTCCGCTGGTGGTATGCGGCGGCAGTGAGCCGGCGATTACAGCTAGCCTCCTGTCACTTCGATGTTCTCATGAAAAGGCATCGCTCCCTCCGAGCAAAAGCGCCTTAGAGAGAGGGCTGCTTCCCCGGCCTGCTTACCGCTATGTGACGAAGGGTAAGGGGAAGGGTCGCAGCAGTTTCAAGGACGTGGGTTGAGCGACTTTGCAATAGGGTACCACAGTTACTTCGAAACAAATACAGAGCTTTAAGCGAAACAAGTGCCTGGGTGCTTTGCGTTTCATGGGGGTAACAAGGAAGGCATGCAGGTGTAGGTGTGCAGCGAGGTGAGGGACAAGTCTGCGGCTTCCTGGGAGCTTCCTGAGAGCTTCGAGGGATCGGCCTGGAGAAGGAGTCCAGGTCAATCTGAGGAGTGGGTTACGCGCACCTATGGCCACCGCTACAAGCTCGGTGCCGAAGTCCAGCATTCGCTCGGCAATGTGGGCTGCCCGCAATCCCTCATCCCGGAGACAACCCTCCCTCAGCACATGGGGAAAGCTGGGAAAGCCACGCAGAGAGACCAGGGCAAACAGGGAACGCGCAAGTCTGAGGGGGGCGGGAAGGGGGGTGGGGGCATAGCGGAAGCAGATGGCGCATGCTCATGATGCGGGCGCGGAGCGAGGAGGTCTGGCGGACCGCCCCTAAAAATAAACGCAAACCAGGAGTGCTGTACGCGTGTGCAAGGCGGGGGTCCCGTTTGGGGCTATTCAAGGTGCGACGAAGCGCTCTGCCGCATGAGAAACGCTGGCGGGGTGGTACCAGCCGTCGAGTTAAGCCCTTTGGACAGATTGAGGGTGCATCCGCTGGGGCACATGACGGTGAATGGAATGCCGGTGGAGTTTGTGCAAGTCGATCCGGCTGCGACGTCTTGCGTCGATTCCACACCCTGTGCAACCCTCCCACCTCCCCCACCACATCATCTCGTGTTGCCAGCTCAGCCTGTGCCGCGCCCCTTCTTTGCCCAAAATAGGCCCCGCGATGCACTGCCCCGTGAAATGGTGACCGGCCTCAGCCTCAAGGGCGAAGCGCCGGAGCAAGCAGAGGGCGAAGCGCCGGAGCCAGCAGAGGGCGAAGCACCTCCGGAGCCGTGATCGTGGAGGAGTCGGGCACAGTAACTTTGAAGGGCCCGCCTGCAACCACCCCCTCGTCCCGCGCCGTCGACTCGCCTCTCCTCTTTTGCCACGTAGCGACTTCGGATAGACCAAAAGCGGAGGGTCCGGCGGTATCCTCGAGGAGGGGAGAGAGAGTCCGGTGGCAGAATCACGGGGTGTGGCTCCACGACTGTCATCCGGGAAGCGCGGGTCAGAGGCAGAGTTGTCCAACAAGTATGGGTCTGGCGAGACCACCAGCACGTTTGTGGGGTTTTCGCAGGCGGTCCCGGCTATCTATCTAGGTGTGACGAACATAGCAATGCCGAGCTCCGGGTGTGGGGAATGTGCGAAAAGGGGCCGAGACAGATGCCTTATAGAGATGCCTGATGCGCAAGCGTGTGAGAGAAGTGGACAGTTGCCGGCAGCCGGTGAAAGCTTCGGAAAGTCACCGGATTCCGGATCGAGGCGGGCGCAACAGACTGCTCACCGACGTCCGGCAGTTTGATGGTGGAGGCCGGCGTGACGGACAAGAAGAGCTCCTTCTCGGGGATGAAGACTGACTCGTCGACCGGCTGGATAACCTGACAGATGGCGCAAGCAGAGCCATTGATGCGGGAGCAGTCAGTGATTGCACTGAAGCCTAATGTGGCATCAGAGATGTGGGCAGGCGTGTAAACTGCGGCAATAGATGAAAGCGTCAATGCTGTGCAATGGCGGAGCGTTGACTTGGGCAGCATGCGCGGGTGGCAATCCTCTCTGCCATGCGGTATCGCAATAGGCAAGCGAAGGGGGGGAGGGGGGAGTCAAGTTGAGAGATGAAAAGAGGAGGCGAGGGGAACATGAGGTTGTGCCAAGCGGGCCAGGGTGCAGCAGGGCTTTGGAGGCTCCCAGTACCGGCTCCTCATCGCGCGGAAGGTGCAGCAGAGAGGCCGGGGGGAGGACCGCCATCCCGATGTCCTTGTCGGGTACTTGGATGACGCTTCCTGCTGGTATGCTGAGGTGGCGCTTCTGCCCAATGCTGAAGAGGAATTTGCAGTTTGTGGGAAGCGTGAGCTTCGTCCGTATTCCGAGAGGCACGCTGCGTATCGCCAGCACCCCCCTGTCATCACCCCTGAAGGCCGCACCGGCGTATAGAAGTTGTGGGAAAAGCATGCTCTTGGGCTGGGAAGGCCTTTGCAGTACGGGGTGGGACAGGTGCTGGAGGGCGACGTAAGTTATCTGGGCGGGCTGCTGCTAATGGAATGATGGGATGGTGCCTAAGGGGGCGGATGGTATCCTGCAACAGAAGAGGGGGCGCTGCAGGGGGAGGGAGGGAGGGGTGGGCATGAAGGAAGGCGATGGCGCTCAATAGCAACGTGCGACAGGGGGTAACTTACATCAGAAGGCTGCCCTTTGACACCTTGAGGATGCTACTAACGCCTGTGTGAGCAACCCCCCTTGGCGTCTTCAAAGTCCACATCCGCACACGCCTTTGATGGGACCCGGCGCGCCATGCCTGCAGGGCACACGGACATGGCTGTGGCAGATACCTGGTGGTGCCATGTTGACGTCATCCGGGTTGGTGTCAGCGGTCTCACTCTGCACTCATCCTCCCCCCTCCGCTGCGCGTCAGGTACGGGTGACTGGGGTGTGTAGGGGGGCGGTCACCCATCATTTGGCGTGCGGATGATCTCAAGTCGGGGCGTGTGCGTGCCGCCACAGCAAGCCCCTAGCATCCGTCCGAAGGGCCGCGCGCTACATGGCACATCTGCTCATCCAAGAGTCCTGATCACGGGCGGCCAGATCACTTGCGGGTCTTGACCGCACCTGAGATCGGACGGCAGAGGCAAGCTTGGCTCAGTGAAGATGATGATCAGGAGGGGTAAGGGGTGGGGTGGGGGGTGGCTGGGAGGGACAACAACCAGGGTGGGACGGCACGTGTGCCTGGAGGCACAAGGATATCCCAGTTGTCAACATCGGCAGAGCCCTGGGAGGGGAAGATCACAGTGGTGCCTCCGGGAATTGTCACGTCGCGCTGCACGCCAGGCTGGCCTGCTCGCCCTCCAAGCGCCCGCGGCTCGGCACTTCTCCGCGCGCCGCCCCGAAGAAAGCACCGACATCTATGGCGCAACGAGACGGGGTGGACAGATGCTGCTTGGCCCTGATAGTGCCAGCTCATCATGCCGCTAGCCTTCTGTAGCATAAGATATGTTCATAGGCCCCCCTGGGTGGCACCCTGGTGTGAGTCGTGCACCCCGTCAATCGCTGTGTTGTTTAGGAAACTTGATCTCCTACAACCGCAATTGCGCAAGACCCTCTTGAGAACCTGCACAGGCGGCGGGTGGGGGGGCTGGAGATGGGGAGCCTGGAGGTGGGGCGCCTGGAGGTGGAGCATGGAGGTGGGGGCGCCTGGAGGTGGGGAGCCTGGAGGTGAGGAGCATGGGGGGGTAGCCTGGAGGTGGGGAGCCTGGAGTTGGGGAGCCTGGAGGGGGAGCCTGGAAGGGGACGAGCCTGGAGGGGAGGGAGCCTGGAGGGAGCCTGGAGTTGGGGAGCCTGGAGGGAGCCTGGAGTTGGGGAGCCTGGCACTTTCAGATGGAAGCCGCGAGTGTCTGAGCTCTCCTGGAATGCACGGTATTGCGGTATGGAGTCAGATGCATTCACGAGGCAGTGCATTCGAGCTCCGTCAGACCGCCCACGGCAAAGCTCTCTCCTGATCGCGGCATTGGAGACCAGCCGCCTTCCCTCTGACGTGGCTTCTCCAGTCCGACCTCTCCGGAACCCCTCCGCTCATTGACGGGGCGAACAGGCCAGCTCCGTAACATCACAATCGCTTACATCGTGCGGTCTGTGTCTCACTGAACAACGCGAACCGGCGGGTGTGGTTTCTCACCTAGCGGCGGGAACTGAATGCTGCTGTTCGCCGGGATGGTGACTTCGGTTGTTTCTCCGCTGCTTGGGACGTGGATTTGGGTGGCAGCTGCAGAAAAATTGCGACTCCCCCCATCATTCCCGCCCGGTCAGTGGGTGCCGAGTGCGGAGTGGCGCCGGGTTGCTGTGGAAGAAGTCCAGGATCACATCCCCGCTATCCCCACCATCCCCGCTGGGTGGCCAGCTGACAGGCTATGAAATAAGGCCTGAATGCAGCGCCAGGGCACGTTTCCCCCAGCCGTGCCTTCCAACACCTCACTTTTAGCGCTACGCCCTGAGACTCGGCATGGTGGTCATTGGCAGGGTGTGGAGTTCTGCGCCTACAGGCAGAGACTCGGCATGGTGGTTATCGGCAGGGTGTGAGTTCTGCGCCTACAGGCAGAGACTTCGGCATGGTGGTCATTGGCAGGGTGTGTGGAGTTCTGCGCCTACAGGCAGAGACTCGGCATGGTGGTCATTGGCAGGGTGTGGGTTCTGCGCCTACAGGCAGAGACTCGGCATGGTGGTCATCGGCAGGGTGGAGTTCTGCGCCTACAGGCAGAGACTCGGCATGGTGGTCATTGGCAGGGTGTGGAGTTCTGCGCCTACAGGCAGAGACTCGGCATGGTGGTCATTGGCAGGGTGCGGAGTTCTGCGCCTACAGGCAGAGACTCGGCATGGTGGTCATTGGCAGGGTGTGGAGTTGTGCCTACAGGCAGAGACTCGGCATGGCGGTCATTGGCAGGGTGTGGAGTTCTGCGCCTACGAGCAGAGACTCGGCATGGTGGTCATTGGCAGGGTGTGGGTTCTGCGCTCACAGGCAGGGCTCGGCATGGCGGTCATTGGCAGGGTGTGGAATTCTCCGCCTACAGGCAGAGACTCGGCATGGTGGTCATTGGCAGGGTGTGGAGTTCTGCGCCTACAGGCAGAGACTCGGCATGGCGGTCATTGGCAGGGTGTGGAGTTCTGCACATATAGACAGAAAGAGTGGTCTGAAGATACTCAGTAGTTGGCTTATTTAGCAGGTGCCCGGCGCCCGTACAGAGCACTATGGTGCGGCACCCTCCCGTGGCGCTGCGAGGCCGACGTATAATCCAAACCATGAACTGTCTGGCAGTGGGGGGCTCATCTTGCTTTTCGACTCGAAAAACTTGCCACGCGTGTATAATTTGGTAATATAAGGCAACCCTCTATCGCCCAAGAGCTGAGGTGCGCAACAGAGAACTATGGTTTCCGCTTGAATGCTGCCCGAACCACAAAAGAGATACAAATCGGCCAATCAACGAGCGATGCGTTCTTTGTAAGTCTTGAAACTTCGCACATATCTTTCGCACATGTATTACTCCACTTTCGGAATCCGCGGACAATCCTTTGAGCTATCTCTGAGTTTGAACGGTACTTACACCAAAGCATACGAAGCAGCCGAGGGGATTTCTTCCATTCTACCTAACAGATGGCCGTGTGTGCAACACTCGTCCAAGACATCAGCTTAAGCCGTGGGGGGCGGAAACCTTACACCCTGAAAATGGTGTCTATTTTTCTTTGTTTTTTTTTCAGCTCAGCTTGCTGTTGGTGCGGCAAAATCAGCGGCTGTGGAAGCGGATGCGCACCGTCAAGATCTCAAAAAATAGGCGGCAGTCTCGTGAACAAATACATTGATTTAACTTACAGTTTGAAACTTGTACCTAATGCAATCCGAGTAGCCGCAGGGTTGTGCCTCCATTACCTAGACGCATTTTTTACATACGTAAGCTCACGGAACACCTCGTCGCCACCGGATTGGGAAACGATCGGTGGCGGACGCTTCACGCACCTCGAAGGCGGAGAGATAATAGGTTTCTGCCTCCTTTGAAACAGCGCGTGGGTTTCGCTGATTAAGCTGAAATTCAAACACAAGACAAGTCCCTACGACGCGATGCAGCAGAGCGAGTGTCGCAGTCATGCGGTGGTATGGTAGGGTTTACATGGCATGCCATGCCACCTCACACGTGCGGCACAAACCTCGTGTGTGGTGTTTCAACTAAATACGCGCGGCGCCTACCCTCTCCCCGGAGGCGCACCAGGGACCATGACGAACTGCGCATGCGCCGGCCTGGGTGGTAGCGTCACCACACTCGCATATGGCACTGCACACGCCGCACCCACCCTCACAAAGCATTCGGCTTGGGACATCTTCAACAGGGATCGAGACTGCTAAAGCCGAAAACGGCGATGGGAGAACGCGTGGAGGACGCTCTTGCGGCACGCGGCATACGGCACGCGGGCAGCGTGCCCTCCAGCGGCCTGCGGCGCTCAGGTGGTAGCTGGCGGGGTCCGCGCTAGAGTCACGATTTTAGAACAAGCATATGCAAGCCTCGTGGCGGATGCTTTCAGCCCGTCGGCCTGTCCGCAAAATTAGCGGTGGGGCTGACGGGGTTGATCAGATGAGTGGCCGCGCGGACGGTGGCAGCGGGCAGCACGGTGCAGGACGCACCTGCAACTGTGCTAAGGCCAGTGGTGAGGTTGGCGGCCCATGTCGCCTCGACAATCGGACGATATGCGGCCCACGGCAACAGGGCTATCGACATCCACCCCCCCCCCACACCCCCATCTGGGCAACCCCTCGGACAGCACACCATGACTGTGCGGCACTGCCATCCATACTTGCTGCAAATCATCCAGCAGCACAGTGGACGACGCCACACAGCATGTCGGTATCAACCGAATTGGACACATCATGCTCCCATACTTTAGGCGCGCCCCTCTGCGGAGATGTGTATGCACGCCCGCACTTCATATGCTGGGCCTAGCACGAGGGGCTCACTCGACGGCGGATGTGAACACATGGAGAGGGGGTTGCGGAGAGGGGGGTGGAGGATGCTTCCGAAGGTTACTTCACGTCCACCACAACTCCGCAGCAAGTGGAATGACGGCATCTCTCCCATATCCACGTGGCACGGCATGATGGAGCGACTCGAAGCGCTCAGAGGCTTTGGTCCGCGGATTGGCTGAGACCGGGAAAGGGACCCCACCTGCAGAGCCAGCCTCCGATGCCTGCAGGAGCTGCAGCTCCAGCGCTGCACAGCCCATTGTCCAAAACCTCTCCCGGGTGAGATAGACGTGTGCTAAGGATGAGAAACCACGTGGTAAGTACAGCCCTTCGGCGCTCGGGATGGGGTGCCATGTGTCCAGCACAACCCTTCAGATGTTGTGTTGAGAGTGCTCCCGGTCAGCAGCTGACAAGATCGTCAGGCCAGCATGACGCTTACTTTTAGCCATCCGCTCGAAGACAGGTCATACATGCTGAGGATCGGGTTTCGAAAGCTGAGCATGAATCCACGTGTCCACCGAGCTCCCCTCAAAAAATGACTGAATTCAACCCTACAGAGAGCTCACATTAAGTGTTCCGGAGGGCGGTGGCATGTCATCTGCGTCATCCAAGGGGCGCTCCTGCCGCACCTTTGTTCTTCTGCTGCAGCCGATCGATCAGAGAGGTGTTGGTCTTGTCGCGGTCCTTCAACTCAGCCAGCTCCTTGTTGTTTGCTTTGCTCGACGCTTCCAGTGACTTGAGCTGCAGTGCCCCCCCACGCGACATCAGCCGTAGGAGTGAGCGCACCGCTTGCGCCCTATAGCAGAGACCTGATGTCTGTCTATAAGCATGTCCTCAGCGCCACCCTCACGACCGTTGCGCACGCGGGCGTCCACGAGAAACTCGAGTGCTTCATTTGACCTTCTAACAGGGAGGAGAATACTGTCACGACGCTAAATACATGACCAACTGAAATCGATGGCCGCCGGCTAATATGTAAACACGTGTAGACTTTAATATGTAAACACGTGTAGACTTTAATATGCGAAGACGTATAGACTTTAATATGTTAACACATATAAACTTTAATATGTAAGCACGTATAGACTTAAGTACAATAATCGATCCGATGGCTATCGGTGACGTCGGGTTACACTACTGAAAGCTGTCGACGCCACGTAGGATTCGTTGGGCAACCTTCTATCAATCTCGATATCTAGTCTGTCAAAATACATACGGCCAATCCGTTAATTTCTCTTTTGCTCGAATCCTCATTTGCCAAAGGCAGGCACTGCAATACATTTCATTAAAATGATTTTGTAAAGTGTTTAAAATGCATTTTGTGCTTTTAAATGCTTTCTAAATTCAAGTTTTTGATGAGATGTCCAGACTGTCTGAGCACGTCACCAAAAGGAAAGAGTCCTCTGGGTCGGGAGCGGTGGGAAGAGCAAAAGGAACAGTGCTGAACAGGCGTGTCGCTTCGTGGCTACTTGTACATCTTGTTTGTGTCACGGAGCTACATGTGACATTCGGCTCTACTGCAGCAGGAGTCACGGATTCTGAAAGTCTGAAACCACAAAAATTTTGTTGCACTCCAATTTGAACATTTCTCTTGCTCGAATCCTCATTTGCCATGAAACCAAAGATGAAACTGTGAGGCACACAAAAGAAATCTGATCTCTGTCACTGTGACCATGTTAACCAAGCGAAGTAGTAGTCCATGTCTGTGTCCCTCAGAGCTGTCGGGTCGATGTAGTGTTGCACTGCCGAAAAGAACTGTGACCAGCCTCCAAAGAAGCACACTTTCTCCATTGCAACACCCACAACTCGAGCACACGTCGTGGCACCCTTCCGGGTGCTGTGTGCAGAAAAGTGACCTCCTTCCGGAGGTCTGCAGTCCAGCTCGCTGAGAGCCAGACCAATCCAGTCATTTGCCACTGAAGCCTTGAAGTTCTTCGGGTCCTCGGGTAGCAGCCAGTAGGCGTCAGGTTGAGTCTTCTCAGAACTGTTCCAAGCCGTGTCACGGTGGAACTCCCAGTGCTCGATCAGCTCCTTCAACAGAGCCACCCCCTTCCAAGGGATGCACAGGCGTCTCTTCACCAGATGATGCCGCCGTCCTTTCTCCTTTAGCAGCACCACTGAGAACTCACTGTCGCCACAATGAACGTGCTGCCGTGACAACAAGGTCCCCGTGTCCGGTCTGCCGAAGGTCACGAAGGCAACAACCACGTAGGCGAAGGCTCGCAGTAGCCGCAGCTCCTCAGGCGATCTCGGAGTCAAACTCAGCGCTGCTTCGTGCACACGTCGTACGTGTGCCGCTGGCAGCCACGTCCACTAGGTCTCGATGTTCTCCTCCTGCACCGCCAGCTCCGCCTTGATGGTCGCCATCCCCTTCACAGCTCGGGTCACAGAACGCCCCTTCGCTGGTCCAGGAAAACGTAGGTCCTTGTGGTAGTTGTTGATGGCAGACAGGTACGGCTGCAAGGAGGCGGACTTGATGCCCCCGTCCTTCAACAGAGAGGCGATGTACAGCAACACCGTCGCCTCCGATGCTGGCAGCCACGGCCGTTGGTGTTGCTCACAAAATAAAATGAAGCGCCGCGCCTTCGGTCCGTAGTTGCTCATCGTCGTGTCCAGCAATGCCTTTCTCTGCATCGTCACTGCCAGTTCCGTGAGCCGGGAAGGTCCCAACTCACCCCTCCACCGCTCACAGAGTGAGCGCGTGAGGAAGTTTTGTACAGCACCACCGCGCTTGTACTCTTCGTAGTCGCCTCCGCTGATCAACTCGGTGTTCTCGCCGTCCGCGTCCGTTGCCTCGTCCGTGTTGTTGATGATTTTGTGTTGATGAAGTTCTCCTCGGACAAGTCCAGCGTCTCCTCGTCGCCGTCGTCGCACAGCACGTGCGCCTTCCCGTCCTCGTCGAACTCCTTCACCACACCCGGGTAGAAGCAGTCATCGTCCTTCCATTTCGTGTCCACGGTCACCTTGCTCGCTGTCGTACTCGTAGCAGAGCTCCTTCGTACTTCAGCAGCGTAGTAACTCACGGGCGCGCCTCGATGAAGAACATCACAGCGTCCCACTTTGAGGGCCCGAACAGCTCGGACCCTCCCAGCCTGCTCGGAGTGAACAAGTCCCTGCGCCGCGGCATGATCACCACCTCGGTGGCCAGGGCCTCCAGCTCCCTGAACCAGGATTGTCCCGGCCAGTACGGAGCCACCACCGTAGCAGCGGCCCCCTCCTCCCGCAGCTTGTGCGCCACCTCGTCCAGCAGCGCCCACGGGGGGTTCACATAATTGTTTTCCCCCCGCCAGTCGTACGTCAGAGAGTCCACACCTTCGCACTTCGGGTCCTTCCACGCAGTGTAGTACCGAGGAAGCTGCGCGGAGATCTCGGAAGCGAACCGGTCGACTGTGTAGGGCCCCCACTGCTTGTTGGCCCACACGAACCAGTCCCGATTCAGCCGCCAGTCGTCCAAATCCTCGCAACGCGAAAGGTTGTCGGCCCACACGTTGGCCTCGCTGCGGATGTACCGAGCCTGCAACTCGATGTCGTGCAGATCCAGTAGCAGCCAGAGTCTCCTCATTCTCCTCATCAGGTCCGGGTTTCTGGAGGTGAAGTGCGAAAGCATTGCCACCACCGCCTGGTTGTCGCGGTAGAGCCGTACGACCTTGCCCTCCAGCTCCTGCAGGAACGCCTGTACGGTCTTGTACACGGCCTCCAACTCCAGGTGTGTGATGTGCCAGTTGCGCATCTCGTCTGGCCAGAAACCTCGCGCGGGGAACTTCAGGTTCAGCACTCCTCCCCAGGCTGTCATCGAAGAGTCCGTGTGCACCTTTGCTCTCGTCGGGGATCTCCAGATCTTGCGCCCGTTCCACCTGCTCATCACAAGCAGCCTAAACCACCATTCTAAGTCCCCCCGAGCTGCACGCGAAATTTTTACCTTTGCTCCCCAGCTGCGTTTCTCTGCCAGCACGAAGTAGAGCTCCCGTAGGTAGAGCCGCGCCGTTGGTACTGCCAAGTACACGGATTGGCAGAGTCCCGTGAAGGAAGCCAGTCTCCTGGCAGGAATCCACCTCCGATTTCTCGCTGTGTCGCACAGGATCTCCTTCGCCTTGGTGTGGATCTTGTGTACCCGTCGTTCTGTTACACGGAATTGTCCCAGCTGCAGGTCCACCTCCAGCCCGAGGTGCTCCACCACCTGTGTAGGCTCCCATTGGCCCTTCTTCTCGTTCCGCCGTAGGCCAAGTCGATGAAGCACCAGTTGAACTTTTTCTCGACGCAGAAAGCCTTCTCGTTGAGAGTCGACCAGCACCAGAAAATCGTCCATGTACGGTAGTACTCGCATTCCGCTGTGACGGTTCGCGTCCCCGCCAGCACCACCGGTCCTGCGACGGACTGACCATCGCTGTCGTACTGCGGAACCGTCCCGCAACCTCCTGATTTCTCTGCGATCTTCCGCTGCCTGTGGAGAACGTAGAGCTTCCACCATCACGCGTACGAACTTGCAGAACACCCTCGGAGCGTCGCTCCATCCGAACGGCATTGCTGAACATTGAAGCCGGTCCCCTTGCAGGTCGAAATGCATGAAACGTTGAAAGTCCGGGTGGATCCCCAACGCATGAAAACCGTCCTGGAGGTCGAAGCTTAAGCACCAGTCGCCCGGTTTCGCCACTCTCCTTAGTTTCTTCAGCGTCTCCATCTTCACGCGATTTTTCACACACCACTGGTTCAGCCATCGGAAGTCCACCACCAGTCTCCACTTGTTCGTACCAGGTTTCGGCACTAAAAAAGCGCGAGAAACATGAGATCTTCTCGTCGCTCTCGTCCAGGCACCGTTCTGTAGCAGCCTTTCCTTCTCCGCGTCCAGCCATACCTACTGCTGCCGCGTAGCATCCCTCAGTGACACACCGTGGTCGAACGGAGGCGGAGGCCCGCGCTCCCACCTCAACTTCACCCCGTGAGTAATCCATTGCATCACCTCGGAACTGGCGCCCGCCGCGCGCCATGCTCCCCTCCGCAATCTCACCTGCTGTTGCACGGTGAGTTTCCCCCGCCCAGCGCCCGGAGAGGGCTGTTGCGCTGGACGGGGTGGCAGCACGCACATCACACATCGGCCGCGGGCTTTCCGCCCCGGCCCTTGCCGCCTTTTTCGGTAGGTTTCTTACCGTCCTCCTCCTCGTACTTCTTACGGTCCTTCCAGCGCTGGTCTCGATCCCGTGGATTCACCACCCGCGTTTCCGCGTTCGCTGCATTCTTTGCCGTAAGGCTCAGCATCACCTTGCCGCGGTTCTTGTCGAAGTCGTTCAGCCACTGCTGCAACACCTCATCTGCCACCACGCCGTCTGCTGCCTGGTAGACTCTGTCCTCCACGAACTGCAGCTTTGCACGTAGAGCGTCCGACCCTCCCCGTTGTGAAGAACCAGGCTCCTGCTCCAGCTGCCCGCGCAGTTCCAGCATCGTCCACCTGTTGCCCAGTAACGCGTGCACGCCGTGCACCGAGTTGGTAACCGCGTGGAAACGTTTCTGCCACTCGCTGTTCGACAAATCGCAGTCCTCGTTCGCGTCCAACGTCTCGTTGCATTCGTTCACCACGTCGTGCAAATAAGACAGTGTTGGAGCCAGAACCAGGCACTCGTACTTCATTGAAGAGTTGGACTTCTTGGAGAGAGCATCGTACATCTTGCTGCCGTGCAGGTCGTACAACAGCGGCATTCTCGATGTCAGCGTAGCCGGCCGCGGCGGGAACGGGTTGATTCAGGCTGCTGGCACGTACGCCAGCTTCCTCCTTCTCTCCAGAAGTTGCTCGGCGGTCTTGGCTACGGTGTCCGGGTCAGAAGTCCCAGGCTTCGCTGCCACCTTCGCCTCCAACTCCACGTTGATCTGTGCTTGTCGTTGAAGCTCGTCACGCAGCAGGCGATGCTCCTCTGCCTGCTGCCTCTGCATCTCAAGCAGCTCCCCTTGCTGCTTTTGCATGATCAGAATTTGTTGCATCAGCACGTCCTGAGTGGACGGTGCTGCCGGGGAAGGGGAAGCCTGCCCGATGTCTGGCTTCCCCGGGAGGGGAGGGTAATCCTCTGTAGACTTGCCCTTCGCAATTCCAGCCATTCCTCTCCCTCAAGGGGTAACAGTGAAGTCAATTGTACTGCCGTAGCCGATGTGAAGCCGTTGTTCGAAGTCGTAACGCCGTCCCTGCGACTTCGCTGTCAGATCTCCTGTCGTCGTTCGATCGCCGTCGTACAACCTAGTGGTCTAGTCACTACCTACTCTACTGTTTACAGGTGAAACAGGTGAAGAAATTCTTACAAAATCGGATTTGCAGTGTGCCTCACAGAGTACCGTAGGTACCCGTGAAGTTCCTGATTGCAAGAGCAAAAGGAACAGAGCTGAACAGGCGTGTCGCTTCGTGGCTACTTGTACATCCTGTTTGTGTCACGGAGCTACATGTGTCATTCGGCTCTACTGCAGCAGGAGTCACGGATTCTGAAAGTCTGAAACCACAAAAATTCTGTTGCACTCCAATTTGAACAGAATGTTATCTGAGGTGGTAAATACGGAGCTCCGGTAACATTCCATCTCAGCCAAGAGCCGACACATTTGACCATGCGGAGTGTGATACTACTCTACTCTACAATCGGAGTTTGATCTTGTTGATGACGTTGTCCCCCGCACGCCACAGCAGGCTGTCCACAGATATTGCCCTCTCGGCCCACTTCTCCTTAGCCGCCGTCAGTATCCACGATGTCCCTCGCCTTGCGCGCATCTACCCCCCAGAACGCCTCACGACGACTGCCATGGCCTCTTCAGTCAGACGAAGTGCCTCCGGCTCGGGCTTCACGTCCACGTCTTGCTTGATGCCGAACGAAACAAGGTCACTCTCAGCGTCGGAAGGACCCTTCTCTTTGTTACCTGGCGTGTCAGGGTGCCAGCTGTTGTCGAACATTGAGGAGGTTTGAGGAGGTTTGAGGAAGTTTGAGGAGGTGCCGCAGCCTCCCTGCAGCTCTGCATGCCGCGGCTTGTCCAGCGTCTGTGTTTCATGAACTACCGCATGCTGCTTTTGGTTGGGGGGACGTCTCTGGTGACCCTTTCGGCGACAAATAACTGGACTTGCTTAGTGTTGCTATCAGACTGAAGTCTCTAAGTGTTTCATATAAGCCGGCGGCGGTCGATTCAAGCTGGTCGTATATATCGTGACAGTATCTTCCTGACAGTCATTTGACAAATAGATTGGTGGGGCACGCACCTTGCGGTCAGTGTCAGACAGCTTCTTCGACAGGTCCGCGACTTGGGTCTCCTGCTCACGCACCCCCGTGGATATGCTCAAGCCAGCATTCAGGGTGGGCACTGCGTGAGAGCACAGCTCCGATAGCGCGCCAGGGTCCATCCAGCCCTGGCTGCCAGCAAGCCTCTCCAGGGGGGCGAGTTCCCTGTGCAGGGACGCTCTCTGAGGGGACTACTCGTAGCCACAGAGCAATACTCTGACTCTGACCATCTGGCTCGCTGCTGCGCTGTGCCCCGCCAGAAGCGCCCGGAGGGCACCCTCAGACCTGCGCCCTGGTTGGCCGGGCGCGCCAGAAGGTCCATGCGAGGGCGCTCCCTGATCAGGGGCATGCACGCTGTTATGGTGGCGGGAGCCCTCCAAAGTCTCTAGGGCAATGGTCATGGACGTTTAGTTGGTCACCCCGTGGAATTTCTGACGTGGAGGGTTGGTACACTCTGAAGTTGCTATGGATTCGTATTTTGTGACTCACAGATTCACCATTTGGCGGGTAATGGGTTTTAGGGTATGGGTTTTAGGGTATTGGGTGGACGCATTCCTTCCTCTTGTGTCCAACCCGCAGCCCGCATCAGAGCAGGAATAGAGTTTGCCGGGACTGTGAGGTGCCCAGCCGAAGCCAGGCTACACGGCGAGGCGCGGGACTTTGCGGCATGTTCACTGCCTGCCACACAGCTTGGCCTCGCTCGGGGGGCCAGGGGGAGCCAGAGCCGCACTTTGCCATGTGAGTACTCTCGCATCTCCGCCAGCTCTTTCTCACGCTCCTTCTCCTTCTGTGCCCGCTGCGCATCCTCCTGCACGGCCCCTTGCAGGTTCGACTCCAGGCGGCTCCTCTCCTGCCGCTCCAACCCCGACACGCGCACAAATCAGCCACCGCACATGACCAGTGCCCACCGCTTTGCCAGCACTCTGGCCAGCACCACTTGCCACCACGCCTGGTTTGAGCGCACCTCGTCTCCGCCGGTTCCCCCGCTGGCCGGCCACAGACCTTGCAGCTTGCACAGGCGCCGCATTCCCCGCAGAGCTCCTGAGGATCAGGATGAATATCTCACAGTACGCGCGGAGGGCCTCTGATCGGACGGCCATCTGGCGGGGGATGAGGGCGCACCGAGCAACCCGGTGGAATCGCCTAGCAGCCTACACGTTTGACACGCAGCCTACACGTGTGACACGCGTGGCGTATAAACATCCATTAGGCCCAAAGCGCAAAGCTCTCCGCATCCGCGGCCCTCCCAACTCTCACTGATTGGCCACCTTGTGGGCGGCGCGCACCTCCGCGGCACTGTTAATTCTCGCACGGCTCAATAAGGATGATGTTTTGGATAGTACGTTACTCCGTCTCTCGTTTTTTTCTTTAATCTCCAGCTGCTCGCTAAGGCTGGCGTTCAACGCTTTCTGAGGAGGTCTCCCGCACCGCACCGCGACCCGGCACAAACAGATCTCATCCCCCGCCTATGCGTCCCAATGGAAAAGACACCAATGTGCTTCTTAGCTTCACTCTGGGGTTGGCGACATGCGAGCGAGCGCTTTTCTGTTGCGACTTCTGGCCCTCTCGCTTCTGCCCCCTATACAGTGCACAGTCTGAAGACGGCACTCACGCCAAATCGAGGCCAGGCACAGTGGAAGTCATCGAGCCAGGCAAAGTGGGCGTCATCGAGCCAGGTGATGGGCATCATCAGACGAGGCAGGTGGGCATCATCGAGCCAGGCAAAGTGGGCGTCATCGAGCCGGGCACGAGTGGGCGTCATCGAGCCAGGCACAGTGGGGCGCGTCATCGAGCCAGGCACAGTGGGCGTCATCGAGCCAGGCACAGTGGGCGTCACCGAGCCAGGCACAGTGGGCGTCATCGAGCCAGGCACAGTCGGCCTCAGGCTCCGATCGTATGTGCACAACAGCCATGGAGTTGCGCACCTCTTGCTCGAGCTCTGCCATGGCCTGCTGCAGCAGCTTCTCCAGCTCGGCGATACGTGAGGAGAAGAATGCCAGCTCCTTCCTCAGAAGCGAGGCCAGCACCGCCTGCACCACGAGCCCCCCCGCCACCAACGATCATTGCCCCCCGCTCCGGGGGCTGTCCCTGCAGCCCTCCCAGGAGAATCATAGGCACCAATCTGTGCTCGAGGATGGGAGCTCCCACCTGAAGAAGCACCATCAACGGCTTGTAGTCGTGCACAGACCTCGGTGCCTGTTTTGCTCCCACCTCACCCCGTGCCGTCCTCGCCCCTTCCTCCCTTCTCTGCCCTCGGTGGTGAAGGGACCGCATGCCGACACCGGCATTCGCACTCATGCATGTGCACTGGGAACGTCTCTGCCGGGCCTCTACACAAAGCCCCAAGACACACGCAGCCACCGCACTCCCTTCTCCTGCTGAGTCCCACTGGGACGTGCAACTCTGGCTCAGTCCGATATCCATCTACACGTTGTTGCGCACGGGTACCACTTTGGGGTTGCGTCTGTGCACCGGCGTTATGTGCTGTGCAGCCCTCACCTCCCTTGCCTCGCCCCAAGCCCTAGGGGCGGCAGAGAGTTCACTTCGTGTCGCCTGCCTGACAAAACACGTGTGGTGGCGCAGCTGAACCAGTCATAGGCGGTCACCATTATCACACAGACTTCCAAGCAGCGGACGCTGAGCTGTACACCAATATGTGCATAGTTTTGTCTGTGCATGAGACGCATTGAAGACTGAGGTTGGCCATCGAGAACTGTTTGGAAGGCAGCTTTGTCCCGCGTAGCAGGATGGTTCCCTCGGAACCTCCTCGCTTGCGGCTTGTTTGGAATATTGCCTGGCTATCAGGAGATGAAAGTGCGAGTGGCAAGCCGGCAAAGTCTTTGCTCGACGTGAATGCTGCGCTTACAGAATTTACGATGGACCCATTCCCGACAAAAGTAAGAAGGTTCATTTCTTTTGCTCTTCACATCTCATTGCCAACAGGCACACTGCATAGCATTTTCATTAAAAATAGCTTTCTTCTTACATGCTTTTAAGTGTGTGAGAGAAAATCTCTTTTTGGAATGTCTTTTCTAGGCTGATTCACAGCTTCACATGCTTTTTAGGCTGATGCACAGCTTCTAAGGCAAACTGTTTAGAGTCTTTTGGGTTGGGTGGGTAGGGAAGGCAAAAGAACAGAGCTGCGGATTCCCACGGGCGGAACTCCTAAATACTGTCGTGTGTAAAGCCTTTAGATCTAACTCAGCTGCTGATTTGATCTAACGGCTCAGGAAACTCTGATCGATCTACCGGCACAGAAACCTCTAAAATTCCGCAGGCTCCAATTTAACCATTTCTTTTGCTCTTCACATCTCATTGCCATGTAACAGAGAGCATTAGGCACACTGCTCTGTGCCAGGCTGCCGCTGCTGCTGCTGTCGCCATCTCGGAGTGGTCCACCCGAAGTACTTCTCCATGTGCTCGTCGGGAACAGCTGCCGGGTCAATGTAGGAGTGGATGGCAGAGGACAGCTGAGACCAGCCGCCCAGGAAGCAGCACTTCTCAAGCGCCGCGCCCACAGCCCTGGCACAGGTACAAGCCCCCTTGCGGGTGCTGTGGCCAGAGAAGTGTCCCCCTTCCGGAGGGACACACCCAAGCTTCCCCAATGCCAACTGCACCCAGCCATTAGCTTGCGCCGACTGGAGCTTTCCCTGCTCCCACGGCAGCCTCCAGTAGCTGCCCTGCACCTCCGAGCCCGTAACCGGGCGATGCCCCCAACAGGCATCACGCACCTGTTGCCAGTGCTGCAGGAGCTGCACAAGCCCCGCCACCCCCGCCGCGGGGATGGTGAGCCTCCTCCTGAGGCGCACGTGCCCCCTGCCTTTCTCCTTGTGGGGAACCACGGAGATGTCCTCACCTGTGATGTTGATGTGCTCCCTGCGCATGGAGACGCCCGTCTCCGGCCGGCCGAAGGTGACGAAGGCAAACACCACGTAGGTGCACGCCCTGAGCAGCTCCGTAGCTGCCCGGCCCACCGGCTCCAGCCCGAGCCCGTGCGCGTGCACTGCCGAGACATGCCTGGCAGGCAGCCAGGTCCGCACCGTCTGCTCCTCACCCGCGGCTTCAGCCGCCTGCACCTGGAGGCGGGCCATGCCCTTCACCGCTCTGGAGATCGCCCGGCCCCTGGCAGGCCCGGGGAACCCCATGTCCTCGTGGTAGTTGTTGATGGCGGATAGGTAGGGCTGCATGTTGGACGCCTGCACCGTGCCCTTGTCCAGCATGTGAGCAATGTACAGCCTCACCGTGGCCCCCGTTGCCGGAAGCCACTGTCTGCCCTCCGCCTCACAGAACGCCATGAAGGCCCGAGCCTTCGGCCGGTAGTTGCCCACCGTCTTGCCGCCCAATGCCGCCCCCTGCATCTGCACTGCCAGCTCAGTGAGGGAGCTGTCCCCCAACTCTCCTCTCCAGCGCTCCTGAAGCGCCGCATCCCAGCTAGTCACCTCCTGCACCGCTGCCGGGAGCACCTCATACCTCTCCTTGCTCATGTCCAGGTCCTCCTTGTCACCATCCTCGTAGGCAATGTGGGTTAGGCCGTCCGACCCCATGTCACCTACGGTACCGGTGTACCAGGCATCATCCTGGGGCCAGTACACCTTCACCTTGAGGCCACTCGCCAGCCCCGCCTGTGGCGCCTGCCCGGCTGCCCGCCTCCCATCCTGCAGGTAATGGCGCACCGGGAGGCGGAGATGCGGAACATGATGCCGTCCCAACCTGAGGCCCCGAGCAGCTCGGACCCTCCTAGCCGGCTGGGAGTAAAGAGGTCCCTGCCCCGGGGCAAGATCACCACCTCGTCGGCCATGGCCTCCAGCTGCTGGAACCACATCTGCCCCGGCCAGTAGGGCGCCACCCCCGTGGCGGCGCACTTCTCCTCCCGCAGCTTGTGCGCCACCTCGTCGAGGAGGGACCACGGGGGGTTGACCCAATTGACCTCTCCTAGCCAGGAAAAGGCCAAAGAGTCCACGCCCTCGCACCCCGGGTCGTGCCACTGTGCGTAGTAGCGCGGCAGCTGGGCGGAGAGCTCCGAGGCGAAGCGGTCCACGGTGTGCTGGTGCCATTCCCGCTCCGCCCACTGAAACCACCTGCGGTTCAGCCGCCAGTCGTCCAGGTCCCGGTCCCGAGACAAGCGGTCGGCCCACTCGTTTGCCTCGCTTCTGATGTACCTCGCCTGGAGCTCGATGTCGTTTAAGTCCAGCAGGATCCACAGGCGCCGCATCCGCCGCATCAGCTCCGGGTTGCGCGACGTGAAGTGCGAGAGCATGGCCACCACCGCCTGGTTGTCGCAGTAGAGGCGCACCACCTTGCCGGTGAGCTCTCTCAGGAAGGATTGCACCGTCTTGTACACGGCCTCCAACTCCAGGTGCGTGATGTGTAGATGCCGTAGCTCGTCGGACCAGAATCCTCTTGCCGCGTGCTTGAGGTTCAGCACCCCGCCCCATGCGAACAGAGACGCGTCGGTGTGCACCTTCGCTCTCGTGGGGCTGCGCCAGATCTTGCGACCGTTCCACCGGCTCTGAGCCGGCAGCCTGAGCCACCACTCGATGTCGCTCCACGCCTGCCGTGTGAGCTTCACCTTCGCGCCCCATCCCCGCCTCGTGGAGAGCACGAAGTGGAGCTCCCTGAGATACAATCTCGCCGGAGGGACTGCCAGATACACAGACTGGCAGAGCCCCGTGAACGCTGCCAACTTCCGAGCTGGGAGCCACCTCCGCTGTCGCGACGCCTCGCTGAGAAGCGCCTTGGACTGCAGGTGAATCTTCTGCAGCCTCGCCGGTGTCACGCGGAACTGTCCCGCCTTGAGGTCCACCTCGAGCCCGAGGTGCTCCACCAGCTGCGTCGGCTCCCATTGCCCCTTCTTCTCGTTGCGCGACAATCCGAGTCTCACCAAGACCCGAGATGTCAGCTCGCGCGCCCTGAGCGCCTCGATCCTGCTGCTTAGCAGCAACAGGAAGTCGTCCATGTAAGGGAGCACCCGCGCCCCCTGCTGATGCTCCTCGCGGCCGCATCCTCCAGCTCGTCTTCGAACTGCCCAACGTCGTCGCACCTTGCTTCCACTTTGCAGCTTCCGCACCTCCCGCCGATCCTCCGCGGATCTCGGAGAGCGAAGGCACTCCACGAGCACCTTCATGACCTTGACGAAGATTCGTGGCGAGTCGTTCCAGCCGAAGGGAAGGGCGCCGCACTGGAATAACTCCCCCCGCACGTCGAACTGCATGTACTCGTGGAAGGCGGGGTCGATCCCCACGACATGGTACCCGTCCTGGAGGTCGAAGCTGATGCACCAGTCGTTCGGCTTGGCGAGCCGACGCAACTTCTTGAGGGTCTCCATCTTGCACCGCGACTTCACGCAATGCGCGTTCAGCCAGCGAAAGTCCATCACAAGACGCCACTTGTTCGTCCCCGGCTTCGGCACCAGGAACACTCGGGATACGTGTCGTCGCCTTCTCGCTCGCACCCATGCGCCCGTTTTGAGACACCTCTCCGTCTCTGCGGACATCCACTCCAGCTGCTGAGGGGTGGCGTCGGCAAGAGACACTCCGTGATCGAAAGGCTTGGGCGCCTTGTCGACCCAACGCATCTTGGCCCCTTTGGTGATCCACTCCATCACCTCGGAGTTCGCGCCAGCTGCGCGCCATGCCCCCCTTCGACTCCGCACCCTTTCCTGTAGGGTGGGCTCTTTCCGTTGGATGCCCCGAGGGGCGGAAGGCGTCCAACCTTTCCGTGATCGGAAAGTTAGGTCTGGGCTTGGGCGCCTCGCCCAAGCCTTGACCCTTTACCTCCCTTGCCGCTGCCGCGGCCACCTTCACCTTTTCCAGCGCCTTTGCCCTTGCCTGCTTGACCGTCACGAAAAGTCGAAACTTTGGCGCTGGCCTTGGCGTGCGTGTTCATCACTGCCTTCGCCTTCGTGGTGTCGAATTCCTTCAACCACTTCGTGAGCACTGAGTCGCTCACCAACCCGTCGCTGCCTGCGTACACCTTCTCCTCGATGAAGGCCAACTTCGCCCGCAAAGCCTCAGCTCCGCCGTGCGACGTAGCATCAGACTCCATGCTCGCTCTGAGCTGCAACATGGTGTAACGGTTGCTCAGGAGCGAAAAAACGCCCTTAAACGTGTTGTGCGCTGCGAAAACGCGCTCACTCAATTCCTCCACCGTTGGGGGGTCCTTTTCATCTTGACACCAGTCCAGGGTCACCTCGGAAAACGCAATCGCATCGTGCATGTACGACAGCGCAGGGGCAAGCACCAACTGCTCGTAACGCATGGACGAGTTGGTGCGTTTGGAGAGGGCGTCGTAGGTCTTGTCGTTGTACAAGTCGTACATCTGCGGCATGTCCGTCTCCAGTGTTGCAGGTCTCGCAGGGAACGGATTCCCTTCAACGTGTGGAACATACGGGAGCTTTTTTAATGCCTCCAACTCCGCGTCTCCGCTCTGAGCGGAACCACCATCCTGTGAAGCGGCTTTCGCTGCCGCCTCCTCCGCGACTTCAACTCTCGCTGCGAGAGTCTCCATCTGCTTCATCATGAGCTTCATCATTTCGCCCTGTTGCTCCAACAGGACTTCCATCCCGGACTTCGCAGCCGGTTGTCCAGCCGCGCCGGCATTGTTCTCCGCCGCGCTTTGCTCACCTTCTTGATCGTTCATTGTAGTAAGTCGTCAAGGGTTTAAACTTCCACAGTAACGTTAAAATGTGGGGTAAATTTTTTTGCAGTGTGCCGCACTAAGAATTTCTCCGCGAGGAAAAATTTCTTGTGAAGTTCTTTTGCAAAGGCAAAAGAACAGAGCTGCGGATTCCCACGGGCGGAACTCCTAAATACTGTCGTGTGTAAAGCCTTTAGATCTAACTCAGCTGCTGATTTGATCTAACGGCTCAGGAAACTCTGATCGATCTACCGGCACAGAAACCTCTAAAATTCCGCAGGCTCCAATTTAACCAAAATCATTAATACACAGGAGTTTTACAGCCCCATGCCTCAAGCTGTTTTAATTCATTCAACTTCTGACCACTCAAGTTACCCCCGCTACAAGCCCATTCAAATAAGTGTCTAGCTCCGCCCTGAACCATACCCTTCCATTCCTTCTCCCCTGAGGCCCCCCGCCCCTTGCACTCCATCACACCCCACACCCCTCTCGTACCTCCAGCTCGTCACATGCTGCATCTTATTAAAATCCCAGGCCCCACCCGCAGCGCATCTATCCGCCTTTTGCTCCCCATCTTCCTCTCCATCTCCCTCCACACTGCCCGGCGGGGACAGCGTACCAGGGAGTTCACCCACTTCGCCAAGTCCTCGATATCCACCTTTAAGGCCGCTTTGAACGTCTGTCTCGCCGGGTGATACCCACCATCACACCACCACAGCAACACATACACCCAAATTCATAATCAGTCAGCTCGAAATCTCAAAAGGGTGCACCCTTCGCCCGTCGGACTTGGAAGTGTGATCAATCGGCACTGGCAACCACAGAGCATTCGCTAGCTCCCAGATGTTGTCTGAGAACTCCTTCAGGATACCTCCTGCTTTTAGTACACGTCCAACTGACTGAGCCGGGACACAGGATGGCTCGCCCGACTTAGACGAAGCAAGTGGTCTCGGAACTTTAGCGGCTGCAGGGTCCCCGGCGCTTCACAGCTGCGCCGTCTAGGTCATCTTTCGTGCACCCCTCGAGCAAATTCCCACAGCATAAAATAATCACCTGGTCTCAAGGTAAATCTAACAGGCAAGCATAAGCAGGAAGGCGGGCGCCACGCTTGGGGCGCACTTCCCATTTCTTCTCAAGGTCGCCAAGATCCGAGTGATCCCTGTACACTTCACACTCTCCGAGTGTCAGCCCTCAAATCGGGGGGTCAAACGGGCAGACCGCAAAGTTTGCCCCCTAAAATTGATATTGGGGCGCCTGGAGAAAGTTGGGAAGTCAGGGGAGCTTAAGTGTTCCATAAACACCTCCGCTCGGAGCATTCCTCGGAGTGCTCTGCCGGAAACATAAGCAATATTACTGGGAGATTACTCGGGGCCGCCGGATTTCAACAAGATTACTCGGGGCCGCTGGATTTCAACAAGATTAGTCACCGATGACAACTCAATAGTTCATTAGAACTAGTTGGACTGAGGATTGAATTAATAGGAAACATCGTTAAATCAATGCAGTTTTCAGGTTAAGCAGGCTGTGGTCCTGATTTGGGCGAATGCTGAAACAACGTACAAAATAGCTTGCGCCCCTGATATCTTTAGACAGCAGCTCATACCTTTAGACGACGGCTCATTTTCTGTTCCGTAAAAACGAAGCTACAATATCAAGATTCAAACCTCTGCTTGGTGGATATGGCCTGCTAGGCGAGGTGAAACTGATGAAAGATGTGAAGTGTGAAGAAGATTTAGGGTTTATGAAAAACATACGGCTTTGACAGACCGTACACGCGAAGGACAGGCTACCCTGATGGCAGTCACAGTGTGTGTGGCAGTGGTTCCTAAACCCTACATACAACCTGCTGCCAGTGGGATCCGTCCTCGCATATAGATGCAACAGACCGCGGCGCCACTTCCCGCAAAGACGGATGCTTTGAGAAAAGGGCAGCACCAGCGCGCAGTGATTGTGGAGATACAGCAACAAAGTGCCGCACCAGCTCTCAGTTTTATTGCATACATTCAAACAGAACGCATCAGCAGCTCATATTTGGTTGAAAAGTGCAAACAGAGGGCAGCAGAGATCTCCATATCTGAGGAGAGGGTTTTTAGGACGGCATGTACATCAGGAGGGACAAGGAGTATGCGAGACGCAAGTGACGCCTGGACCTGAAGAGAGCCCAGCAGTATGCGGGATGCGAGTGACGCCCGGACCTGAAGAGAGCCCAGCGGTATGCGGGATGCGAGTGACGCCCGGACCTGAAGAAAGCCCAGCGGTATGCGGGATGCAGTGACGCGGACCTGAAGGAAGCGCGGTATGCGAGATGCGGTAACGCCTGGACCTGAAGGCAGCCGGTATGCGGGATGCAGTGACGCCTGGACCTGAAAGCCCAGCGGTATGCGGGATGCGAGTGACGCCTGGGCTAGAGGGAAGCAGCGGTATGCAGTGGCCTTGGACCTTAAGAGAGCCCAGCGGTATGCGGATCAGTGACGCGGACCTGAAGAGAGAGCCGGCGAGTATGCGGGATGCGAGTGGCCGCCGGACTTCTGAAGAGAGTTCCAGCGGTATGGGATGCGAGTAGCGCCTGGACCTGAAGAGTGCCCAGCGGTACTCTGGGATGCGAGTGACGCCTGGACCTGAAGAGTGCCCAGCGGTATGCGGGATGCAGTGACGCCCGGACCTGAAGAGAGCCCAGCGGTATGCGGATACGAGTGACGCCCGGACCTGAAGAGGCCCAGCGGTATGCGGGATCTGCAGTGACGCCCGGACCTGAAAGGCAGCGGTATGCGGGGATCACGAGTAGCGCCCGGACTTGAAGAGAGCCCAGCGGTATGCGGGATACGAGTGACGCCTGGACCTGAAGAATTGCCCAGCGGTATGCGGGGGATCACGGTGACGCCTGGACCTGAAGAGAGCCCAGCGGTATGCGGGATGCGAGTGACGCCCGGACCTGAAGAGAGCCCAGCGGTATGCGGGATGCGAGTGACGCCCGGACCTGAAGAGAGCCCAGCAGTATGCAAGATGCGAGTGACGCCCGGACCTGAAGAGAGCCCACGAGTATGTGAGACGCGAGTGACGCATCCCATCTGCGAGGATGGAGTTGTCGAACTGTTCCTGGCCCTGCAAGCATTCCCCCCCAAAAGCAAAGCTGAATTAGAACATCTGGTTCTCTTGTACACAAAAGTTCCTCTCCATCCCCAGGTAAGCGCTCGAGACTGCCTTGACATGGTGAGTGTCACAGGTGGAACAACAGCTCAACAAAAAGCTGGAGCGTTACGCTGTCGTTCTGAGCAGAAAGCTGGAGCGTTACGCTGTCGTTCTGAGCAAGCTGGAGCGTTACGCTGTCGTTCTGAGCAGAAAGCTGGAGCGTTACGTTGTCGTTCTGAGCAGAAAGCTGGAGCGTTACGCTGTCGTTCTGAGCAGCTGGAGCGTTAAGCTGTCGTTCTGAGCAGAAAGCTGGAGCGTTACGCTGTAAGTTCTGAGCAAGAAAGCTGGAGCGTTAAGCTGTCGTTCTGAGCAAAAGAAGCTGGAGCGTTACGCCATCGTTCTGAGCAGAAAGCTGGAGCGTTACGCTGTCGTTCTGAGCAGAAAGCTGGAGCGTTACGCCGTCGTTCTGAGCAGAAAGCTGGAGCGTTACGCTGTCGTTCTGAGCAGAAAGCTGGAGCGTTACGCTATCCTTCAACAGTGCCGACCAGCAGGACACACAGCGTCACTAGCGGCTAAGCTAGCCACCGCGCGCGCAATGCCTCGAGAGATCCGAGCTACGGGAAGTGGCCATGCCTTATCCCAGGAGCACAGAACATCGAAATGCTTCCACACGGTATGCTCCCTGTGCCAAAAGAACCAGCAACGCGCCATGACCCAGTCAGCAAGGACCAGTGATGCCGAGCTCTTTTTATTCACCACGACCCATTCAGTCAGCGGTAACAACGCATACCAAGCTCCGAATCGCGACACCACCCAGACAATGTGAACCACGTGTGCCTAAATCCGCCCCACACCACGACCCAGTCAAGTGGTGGTGAGAACGTATAACGATCTACTCACTCCGCGCCACCGACCCGGTCAGCGCGGAACACTTGTACCAAGCTCCGCCCTGCGCCAGCGATCCGGTGAATATGGACTACGTTTTCCGAGATTCCCCTCCCGAAACAAGCCACAGCCTGCATGGACAATGTACACGATGTTCACACCCTAGCGACCCAGCCAGCATGGACAATGTACACGATGTTCACGCCCTAGCGACCCATCATGACCCGTCATGACGATTCAGCATATTCGCCCTATCATGCAGATATCGGTTCAAAATACCAAAGCTGAAATACGTTTCATGAGCGGTACTGACTTGGGAAGTGATGTTTGGCTCGGTTGAAACAGCCATGTCACTGTGCAGACTTTGAAAGCGAGCTGCAAGCTGTGGGCAGGGGGTTTAAGGTCGCACCTCTTTTCCCGCTCATTCCGTAAGTGCGCCGGGGCGAGATAAAACTGGTATATCGATCCCGACGCTCGAGCCACGGAGTCCGACGTCATGAAGCTGTGTTCAGTGCTTCGCGGCGAATCGGCCGCGACCTCGCTTTGAGCGTAAGTGCGTAAGTTACTCGTCGCAAGTCGATGTGGCGGATGTTGTTGTGACTTGGCAGTAGACGGTCGACTCATGCCATATAGGCCTTTGGACCTTGAAGAGATAGCGGAAGTGGGCCTCATCCGACCCGAGTCTGCGGTCCTTGGCATCGCAGAGGTGGGCCTCGGCCGAATGCCCGTACGCGACAGAGGCGCGCCGGGTCGAGCCGACTGCCCACGTGCCGATTTATGACTTGTGGCAGTGTCCACCGGCTCGACGTCCAGTGAGACCTCGGCAACATTTGATATCACCTGAACTTCAGAAACTTGCATCACAGACGAGGTTGGGGCCACTTGTCCGTGTGCACTCGGCATGCTCTCTATTACTGATCCGCTTTAGAGCGTCAACATCAGAGAGCGTGATCTCTAAGCAACATGCGTGCGACTGTTCAGAGACCTCAATCGTCTAAGGCATGATAATCCCGTTGTAGATTTGAAACATGATGGGACATGCGTGAGGTCGCGTTCGAGGGCATGCTCCTTGAGGTGGCTACCGGTTGCGCGACGATTTTGCTGGGAAACTAGAGCCATGGCATCTTAATCGTAGCACTGAAGAAGCAGTTGGCGTGATATTGGGAATATGAAGAAGTGGCTGGCCATCGCAACCCAAGGCAGAATTTCTTTACGACGAGAACTTACCAGCCAGCTTACCACCTTTACACGCTTTTAAACGTAAAACGTCAGAACGAGTCTGGTCCCCGAGGTCTGGTCCCCTTCCGTTCGGGTTCGCTTGCGCCTTGCGTTGCCTGCGCTCGGCTGGAGGTCACGCGGCGGTCGGGTCGTCTGCTCGTCTCTCGTCTGGTTTGGATGGGTGATTCTGATTGGGTGTGCTCATCCGCGATCGGGCGAGGGTGGCGTGTGCTGAGATGCTGACGTGTGCTGACCTGACGATCCGGATGACGAGTTTGCTTTTTGTAAACAGTCGGGTGTCACTCCCCTCGATCGATAGCGATTCTATACATCGTGTCATGTCACATCAAGATCAACATGTGTCACTTGAACAGCGAGTAAACTGCACCTGCCCTATCCCTATACTGTAAAGAGCAGGGAGGGGTTCCTACCGTACGCAGCTACGCTATCGCTAGAGCTCCCTCTCGTCTCCCTCTCTCGACTGCTGAACTCACGTCAGCAACCGGAAGTCGAGTGCAGCAAACAAGTTTCTAGTTTGAGCACGATGATGATGTTAATGTATCGTGCAACACACCACGTTAAAACACTGGGACGTCCTGTTATTCATCACTCCAGCAGCATATTCAAAGCGGACCCTGAGCTCCTTTTTGTGTTTCCAGCTTCTCCACCCAACAAGGTGTGCACGCCCGTATGCGTAGCATCGACGTTTTCCGCAGTTCCCGCAGCGATTGTGTCAGTTGTTGATAGTGCACTTCAACCACTTGTGTGATCATTTGCAAATAAGAAGATGCACCCTGTTCAAGGCCTGCTGCACCGTGTGGCTCTCGTGGCATAGCACAATACGTTGTGCGTGAGGAACAGAGCAGGCCCCGTGTCTTCTCAAGTGAGGAGTAAGGAGAAGCAATGAACTGAAAACTTTTGGTTGGTGTGCACAGGACTGCGGATAGCTGGCGCTGGAGTGGGAATCTCTCTCGTACACTTATCTTTGCACACTTCAGTACCCCTCACGCGTATTCCAAATGCAGCTCCAGCAGAATAACTCGTTTATAGGTGTATACCAGGACGGTACTATCACTATTTGTCCCGGAGAAGGTTTTTCCACAACACGGGTAACCATACTTGGCCCTCACCCTTGGAGCCCGGCCACCGGCTTCGTGGACGTGACGAGAGGGAATGAGATCGAAGTCCCAAGCTTCCAGCAGAGGGGCACACTCACAGGCGACGTTATCACCTGGAACAACAACACTGTGTGGAAAAGGAAACCGACGATGATGCCGGCCAAACCGGCGACACCTGCCAGAGCCCCTTTCACGGGTGCATCGCCAGCCTCGGCCCGCGAGCTCATGGGCGATATCAACAGAACTTGCCGCCAAAAGGGCGGCAAGTATGCCACGTACTCATGCAAACAGGTGAGCTGGGATGACGTCAACAGAGGCACTGTCGGAGGCGCTCTTAGCTGCTGGGGAGCCAACATCACGGACACATATCTGAAGTCCAAGAGTGGCGCAGCACTTTTTACGCTGAGACCGGACAACTGGAACGAGAAGCTGGGGAAGGTTTCCGCTCAAGACGTCGCCCTCATCGTGGGAAACCACCAGCCAGCGGGACAGCTTCGCCCGGTGACTCTCGAGAAGTTTCTGAGTCAACTCGGCGAGTTTGGGCAGTACGCTAACCTCGCGGCGGGGCACGTTTTGTTCGATGAAGCTCTGGACTCAACGGTGTCAGTCCGATTCCAGACCACTTTTTTGCCTATCGCTGACGAGGATAAAGGCACGCTCGAGTTCTGCACGGAAGCCTACAACTACAACACTCAGGACGATCAGATCCCGCGCAATATGGTCGTGCTAGCCACCACACAAGGAGTCGCGATCCAACAAGACGGCCGCGGGAAGAAACAGCTCTTTCATCATGCTCCTAGCGACTCTACGGGCGAGGTGGATCGGTTCTGGCTCGAGGCGGAGCGTTCATCCCACAGCGTCGGCGGACCTCAGAGGGAAAGCGAAGCAGAACGCAACGACGCTTTGAAGCGGGGAAAGGCCACGGCGGCTGTCATTGGAACTAAGGCTCTGGAGACTCGTTTCAACGTCCTGATGACGATCCAGATTCCGTTGCAACAGCCTCGCTCACCTGCTAGACCAGCTTGGACGGGCGCTTCTCCTTCGAGCGCTGCTGCATTTGTGCCGCTGGCGCCGCCGCCGCTGGCGTTCAGTGCGACAGCCCCAGCAACGTTTGCACCAGGTTTTGATCTCGGGGCAGCACCAATTGGTGCAGCCTCCGCATCCGCTTTCGGGGCAGCCGCTGCTGGAGGTCTGTTTGGTGCAGCCCCTGGTGCAGTCCCAGCAACGTGTGCACCAGCGTTTGGTGCAGCCTCCGCATCTGCTTTCGGGGCGCAACCATTTGGTGCAGCCTCCGCATCCGCTTTCTCCGGAGGTCTGTTTGGTGCAGCCTCCGCACCCGCCTTTTCCGGAGGTCTGTTTGGTGCAGCCTCGTTTGGTGCAGCCCCTGCTGGAGGTCTGTTTGGCTCGTCTGGTGCGCCCCTCAGAACAGGGACAGCAAATGCGGCGCGTGTCTCCCGGGGGACAAGGCAAGATACCCTGACACGCCAGCAACTCAATCCGGGGCTGCAGTCTGCAAGGCGCCATCCTTCGGAGCATGTCACTGTTACCATCGTCATCTACAACACTGTTGCTGGAGGAGTTCCGACTGAAGATGATATCATGGCCGCAGTAGACGATATGGAGATGCTTTATGCAGCATGCAATTGGACGGGGAACTTGGGGAGCAGTGGAGCAGACTTCATGAAGTCAGAGTTGACTGTGAAGGACGCTGTGGAAGTATCACGGCGTGTCACAAACTTTGACCAGTTCCCAGTGTGAAACCACCTCGAAGGACATCAGTTGTGCCACCCTCATCAGTGCGACTTGAGAAAAGCTGCCAGTGTGACACAACCTATGCAGTATCCGTGCAAGGTGTCTTTGATAAAATAGGAATGTATAGTCCTTTAGTAGTGAGCACAGTGCCAGCAGAAAAGCTGACACAAACATGTGGCCAATAGCATAAACATAGAATCGATAGAAAGCTTCGTCTCTGTGATGTACGCATCGACATTTTCTGAACTCAGATATCACCCATGAATTAAAAAAGTGGTTGCATAAGAACTGTGATGCAACAATGTGAAATATTGCTTCATATGAATACAGTGTTATGCCCAATTGCCCATAATGACTACATCATTACGAAACCGCCAGGTAGCAAAGCAGGAGGTAACATCGTCGGAATCGATCTATCCGCACCCATCACAAGCATAGACTAGGTTGGCGTAATCGCGGGCGACGTCTAAACTGCACCCCGCTCACTTACGTTTAGACGTGCGTTTAGACTTGGGGGGTCCACGTTACATACTTAACAAATAATTGCCATAATAAGTTCAAAAAGACTTGTTGATTTTTCGAATTAGACTTGCAATGCGACTTTCGAAATGTATTGAACTTCACTGCACGTCACCCCAAAACGCCAAAACGAGCGGACACTGTCGGGTTTGGGTTTATTTGAATTCCGATGTTAGTATTACATTTAGATTCATAGTACGATGCTCATAACCCAGTTTGAAGTAGTTGAAGGAAACGATGGTGACCTCGAACTTCATTGCTTCTCGGTATTTAGGGACATTACGGCTGCCTTAAATTGCCCGAATTGGGCGTGTGGTATATGTACACATACTAGGCATTGGACAAATCTAGATCTGCAGTTGTAGGGTGATATATCGGTACAATAATCTTTTAGTTCGGATATCGTTTGAGCAGCAAGTTTCATGCCTTGCAGACTCACAAGCAATCATGGCATAATCAGTTTATGCATTGCCGTATCACGCCTGTATAGGGTTACCGGGTACCATCACCATTGTCCATATGTTGGACTCGATATGTTTACAAGTGCCGATCGCCCCGTCATCCGTCGGTCCATGCAGGTAATTGTCAATATACGGATTAGAAGTTATTGGATTTTGATACTTGCTAATAGTAGTAAGAGTCTTCATATTTCAGACATGCATACGACGGCACATGGAGAGCCACAATGCGTTACAAACCTAGCAGCTTCCCCTTGAATATCCGAACGATCAAAGTGTGCAGAATATCGCACCTGAGACATCATTCCTTGCATGTATTATAATATCATCCCTAGATAAACGGACACCATAACTAGATTATACCTATTGATATGTCAAGTGTCGGCGCCTCGTATCTACGTTTGGGTTTTGATCAAGATGTCAACGTGGTCGTCCGCTGCGATTTGCACCACCCGATAGGCATACGTATCACGATGCCGCAATAATTTAGCGAGTGTCGTATTCGACACCTCTTGTGCGTTGCAATCAACAACGCCTACGACACCGAGAAATACCACGATTCCAACGGCGAACACCCGAC